>JBBYHO010079003.1:0-46219 GCA_038382025.1 Adansonia gregorii
TGTTCATCCATGAAATAAGAGAAACTTGGATACTCATTATAATGTCCATTCTTTTCATTATGGGCACTACAATCATGTTCTCCTTGTGGGGATACACGATATTGATGCTTTGGATTTGCTAGAAAAGCTTTTCTTTCCACTATTTTTCTTATAATTAAAGTTAATCCTTGAAATGAGTCAAACTTGGATACTCATAATAATCTGCATTCTTGTTGTTATAGGCATTACAATCATGTTCTCCCCATTGGGATATATGATACAGATGCTTTGGGTTTGCAAGAAAAGCTTTCCTTTCCACTATTTTGCTTATATTTAATGTTCATCCGTGAAATGTGACAAACTTCAATACTCATTATATTCTCTATTTTTTTGTTATGGGCACTACAGTCATGTTCTCCCCATTGGGATACATGATATTGATGCTTCGAATTTGGAAGAAAACCCTTTTTTTTTTGCAATTTTCCTTATAAATAATGTTTATCCTTAATTGCGACAAACTTGGATACTGATTATAATCTCCATTCCTTTCATTATGGGCACTACAACTATGTTCTCCCCATTGGGATACATGATATTAGTACTTTGAATTTACTAGAAAAGCTTTTTTTCCACCATTTTCCTTATTACTAAAGTTAATTCGTGAAACGTGTCAAACCTAGATGCTCGTAGTAATCTAGATTTTTTTGTTATAGGTACTACAATCATGTTCTCCCCATTAAGATCCACGATTTTGATGCTTTGGATTTAAAAGAAAAGCTTTTCTTTCCACCATTTTACTTATAATTAATGTTCATCCATGCAATAAGGCAAACTTGGATGCTCATTATAATCTTCATTCCTTTTATTATATGAACTTTAATCATGTTCTTCACATTGGGATACACACTATTGATGGTTTAGATTTGCAAGAAAAATCTTTCCTTCCACCATTTACCTTACAATTAATATTCATCCATGAAAAAAGTCAAACTTAGATACTCATAATAATCTTCATTCTTTTTGTTATAGGCACAATAATAATGTTCTCCACATTGGGATACATGATATTGATGCTTTGGATTTGCAAGAAAAGCTTCTCTATTCGCCATTTACCTTATAATTAATGTTTATCTGTGTATCGAGAAAAACTTAGATGGTCCTAATAATCTCCATTCTTTTTGCTATGGGCATTGCAATAATGTTCTCCATATTAGGACGCACGATATTGATACTTTGGATTTGCGAGAAAAGCTTTTCTATCCACCATTTACCTTATAATTAATGTTCACTCGAGTAATGAGACAAACATGAATACTCATAATAATCTCCATTCTTTTTGTTATGGTCACTACAATAATGTTCTCGGCATTAGGATGCCGGATATTGATGCTTTAGATTTGCAAGAAAAGCTTTTCTATCCACCATTTTCCTTATAATTAATATTTATCCATGCAATGAGACAAACTCGGATACTCTTTATATTCTCCATTCTTTTTGTTATGGGTATTACAACCATGATCTCTGCATTGGGACACATGCTATTGATGCTTTAGATTTGCAAGAAAAGCCTTTTTTTCCACCATTTTGCTTATAATTGATGTTCATCTGTGAAATGAGTCAGACTTGTATACTCGTAATGATCTCCATTCTTTTCGTTATAGGCATTGCAATAATGTTCTCTTTATTGGGATACATGATATTGACACTTTGGATTTGCTACAGAAGCCTTTCTTTATGCTATTTGCTTTATAATTAATGTTCATCTATGAAATAAGTCAAGCCCATACTCGCAATATTCTCCATTCTTTTTGTTATAGGCACTACAATCTTGTTCTTCGTATTTGGATACATAGAATCGATGCTTTGGATTTGCAATAAACACTTTTCATTCCACCATTTTCCTTATAATTAATGTTCATTTGTGAAATTAGACAAACTTTGATACTCACTATATTCTCTATTCTTTTTGTTATGGGCACTACAATCATGTTCTCCATATTGGATACATGATATTGATGCCTTGGATTTATAAGAAAAGCTTTTCTTTCTACCATTTTACATATAATTAATGTTCATTCATGAAATAAGACAAACTTGGACACTCATTATAAGCTCCATTCTTTTTGTTATAGGCACTATAATTATGTTCTCCAATTGGAATACACGATATTAATGCTTTGGATTTGCAAGAAAAGCTTTTCTTTCCACCATTTTCCTTATAATTAATGTTCATCTATGAAATAAGTCAAACCTAGATGCTAGTAATAATCTACATTTTTTTCATTATAGGCACTATAATCATGTTCTCCATAATGGGATACGCGATATTAAGGCTTTGGATTTGCAAGAAGAGCATTTCTTTCTAGAAATTTCCTTCTAATTAATGTTCATCCATGGAATGAGAGAAACTTAGATTCTCTTTATAATCTCCATTTTTTTCGTTAAGGATATTACAGTCATGTTCTCCATATTAGGATACTTGGTATTGATGCTTTGGATTCGGAATAAATGCTTTTCTTTCCACCATTTTTCTTATAATTAATGTTTATTCATGAAATTAGACAAACTTCAATACTCATTATGTTTTTCATTTTTTTTGTTATGGGCAGTATAGTCATGTTCTCCCATTGGGATACATGATATTGATGCTTCAAATTTGTAAGAAAAGCCTTTTTGTTTGCCATTTTCCTTATAAATAATGTTTATCCGTTAAATGAAACAAACTTGGATACTTATTATAATCTCCATTCCTTTCATTATATGCACTACAACCATGTTCTTCCTATTGGAATACATGATATTGATGCTTTGGATCTGCAAGAATACTTTTCTTTCCACCATTTTCCTTATAATTAAAGTTAATTCGTGAAATGTGTTAAACCTGGATGCTTGTAGTAATCTACATTCTTTTTATTATAGGCACTACAATCATGTTCTCCCCATTGGGATCCATAATTTTGATGCTTTGGATTTGCAAGAATAGCTTTTCTTTCCACCATTTTACTTATAATTAATGTTCATCCATGAAATGAGGCAAACTTGGATGCTTATTATAGTCTCCATTCTTTTCATTATATGAACTTCAATCATGTTCTTTACATTGGGTACACAATATTGATGGTTTCAATTTGCAAGAAAAGTCTTTCCTTTCACCATTTACCTTATAATTAATGTTCACCCATGAAAAGAGTCAAACTTAGATACTCATAATAATCTCCTTTCTTTTTGTTATAGGAACTATGATAATGTTCTCCATATTAGGATACACGATACTAATGCTTTGGATTTGCAAGAAAAGCTTTTTTATCCACCATTTGCCTTATAATTAATGTTCATCCGTGTAATGAGACAAATTTGGATACTTGTAATAATCTCCATTCTTTTTGTTATGGGCACAACAATAATGTTCTCCACATTAGGATATGTGATATTGATACTCTGGATTTGCAAGAAATGCTTTTCTATCCACCATTTACCTTATAATTAATGTTTCATCCGAGTAATGAGACAAACATGGATACTCGTAACAATCTCTATTTTTTTTTGTTATGGGCACTAAATATTGTTCTCCGCATTAGGATACGTGATATTGATGCTTTAGATTGGCAAGAAAAGCTTTCTATCGACCATTTTCCTTATAATTAATGCTTATCTGTGCAATGAGGCAAATTTGGATACTCTTTTTAATCTCCATTCTTTTCGTTACGGGCACTATAACCATGTTCTCTGTATTGGGATACATGATATTGATGCTTTGGATTTGCAAGAAAAGCCTTTTTTTTCACCATTTTGCTTATAATTAGTGTTCATCTATGAAATAAGTCAAACTTGGGTACTCGTAATAATCTCCATTCCTTTCGTTATGGGTACTACAATCATGTTCTCCACATTGGGATACACGATAGAGGCTTTGGATTTGCACAAAAAGCTTTTCTTTCCACTATTTTCCTTATAATTAATGTTCATCCATGAAATATGTCAAACTAAGATACTCATAACAATCTATATTCATTTTGTTATGAGCACTATAATCAGGTTCTCGCCATTGGGATATAAGATATTGATGCTTTAGATTTGCACCATTTTCCTTATAATTAATGTTCATCCGTTAAATGAAACAAACTTCGATACTTATAATAATCTCCATTCTTTTCGTTATGGGTAGTACAATCAAGTTTTCCATATTGGGATACATGATACTAATGCTTTGGATTGTAAGAAAAGCTTTCGTTCCACCATTTTCCTTATATTTAATGGGCATTTGTGAAATAAGTCAAATGTGAATACTCATAATAATGTCCATTCTTTTTGTTATGGGCACTACAATCAAGTTTTCCCTTTAGGATGCACGATATTGATGGTTTGGATTTGCAAGAAAAGCTTTTCTTTTCTTCAATTTCCTTATAATTAATGTTCATCCTTGAAATGAGTCAAACTTAGATACTCAATATAATCTCTATTCTTTTCATTACAGGCACTACAATCATGTTCTCCACAATGGGATACAGGATATTGATGCTTTGGATTTGCAAGAAAAGCTTTTTTTTCCACCATTTTCCTTATAACTAATGTTCATCCATGGAATGAGAGAAACTTGGATACTCATTATAATCTCTATTCTTTTCGTTAAGGATATGACAATCATGTTCTCCACACTAGGATACTCGGTATTGATGCTTTGGATTTGCAAGAAAACATTTCTTCCCACCATCTTTCTTATAATTAATGTTCATCCGTAAAATGAGATAAACTTGGATAGTCATTATAATCTCCATTCTTTTTGTTATGGGCACTACAATCATGTTCTCCATATTAGGATACACTGCTATGGATTTGCAAGTGTCGCAACATACCCAAAGGGTGGATCCTCGTGGGTCTATAGGTGTGTATAACTTAAAATATTTTCTTGACTCAGAAATGTCTTCTTGAATGAGATTTTTCCTTCGTGATGTGATGAGAATGAGAATGTACAAATTCTCAGTTTGTGGTATGGTGAAAGGGACCATAAGACCAATCACTCATCTTATTCATCACAGATGACCATCACAAAATGGTCAACGCTTAGAGTCACCACTGATCATTTTGGGCTAGGCATGGTCGGATGCCTATTAAAACCTATGTTTTAAGTTTGAAACTCAAAACATTGATCCCATGGTCTACATAATACCAAGATTTATCATTTGGGTTCGGGAGTTGGTTACGCACGATAAGGTATAAACCTTTTCTTGACAGCTGAAATCGATACCTTATTAGCTATGTCTTATCTCAATTTTCACTATTTTGATCTTAACTTGTCATTATTTCGATATAACCCCTTTTAATGCATGAATCTTATAAAAATACAAATCCAGGTTTTGATGAAAAGATTTAATCTTATATACGCACTGGAGAGATGGGGAATATAAAGATTTTCAATAAAAATGACCTCTAGATTTTTTTTTGAAAATGGAATATTCCACTTTCGGCGCTGGAGAGATACCCACATGGATCATTACCTTTAATTTTATTTGAAAACATTTTGAAAACATGAATGCAAATAATCATCACAAAGAAATCATGTTAGTAAGGCAATAAATGTAATAATATAACATAGATCATTCAATGCAACGATAAAGAAAATGGGTGAACTATTGGAATTTATCTCGCAATTAGCATCGATTATTTAGGAATAATCAAATCGACAAGTTTTGAGACGCATTTGGGCTTCCTGATTAAACAAGGTTTATTTGACATATTCATAGGGGTTTAGGAAAAGAAAAAAATTAATTATAATTAAAAGATAGGTTAGAGCATCATTTTGAAAAAGTAGGGTTAGAGTATCCTCGTGGATGACAAATAATTTTGAAAAAAAAGGTTTGTTTAAAATCTCATCAATTTTGAAAAATAGGGTTAGAGTTTCCCTTCAAAAAAACAATGTTGAAGTATCTCCAAAAGTGATACGTTTGACACTCTTTAGATAAGTCAAGTTAGAAAACTTAAGTTAGCAAAACCTTGTGATTTGGGGAATGTATGAGCCTTTCAACAACTTTTGGCAAAAGAAATTATTGTGAGGATGGTAAAGATGTAAAATGTGTTTGTGCCTTGATACGAGCCTATGGGAAGTCAAAGCATATTCCTTAGTCTAATAGGGTTGATATAGAGACATTCGAATGTCTCAAGACGAAATTGGGGAAAAAAACTCTATTTTGACCAAAATAAAAAAAAAGGGATAGCATCGGGCTATCTTGCTTCCCAAATTTATTCTAAATTGGTTTAAAGGATTTAGAAGATGGACAAGACACTGTTAGAAAGGTAACTCAGTGAAGGTTATCCTAAAAATATTTTCATTACCCCAAAAAGTCACTTTCTGAAGGAATAAATTTTCAAGTTCGGATTGATATACTGCTAGCAGAGCATATAAGGGACAAGGTGTTTCAAAATTTGAAAAATCACCCTAGACTCATTTGGTATCAAAAAATTGCAAACAATACCTTTTTCAAAAGCGCATTTCATGACCCTTTTAGGAAAAATGTTTAAAAATTTTGGAAAAATTATTTAGTGGGCCTAAATGGCCCAACCAAAATACATATTTGGATTCTAGAGGTTCAAGATAGTTTAGACTTGAAAAATCCTAACTCTCTCATCCAGAATGATCCGAGGGTGAATGAGACATTGTTTTAAAGATAATGTGACATGCTATGATAAGAAAATATCAAAACATTCATGAAAAATTATTTAGGATTTTAAAGTGATTTTTCAATTTGCAACAGTTGTGCTACTAGTAGAGGACAAAGCAAAGCAGGGGATATCTCTTATTTTTTATGTCTACGGGTCCAAACTCAAGTCATTGATATTTGAATGTCTATGACTGAAAGGAAAAAGTGGCATGAGCATCAAAAGCTCATTTGCACAGCCTCAGAGCAGTTTAGGATGATGAAACATCCTATTGATCATACCACTCAAGGTTTTAACTCAAGAAAAAGGCATAAACATTTAGGGAATAATTATAAAGCCATTTTTATTTCCAAATTAGAAGGTTTGAGCTTGTTTAACCAAGATTCCAGATCTAGAAAAACTTAATTTTCCCCAAGATATTTTGCTAAAATGCTATATGCATGCTAATCTTCATTGGTTAAGGTTAATATGCTTGGCTTGGGGGTTTTTGAAAATCCATTTTTGACAGCCATCAAACATGCATTTTGACAACAAACATACAAAGGGAATCCATATAACATGAATGGGGATGCACATTTTTACTAATGGCCTAGACAAAGAAAGTGTTATGTACTTTGACAAAAAAATATTATGGATGCTGAAAATGACAATGGTTTATGCAAGTTAATGTGTAAATGTGCTTGGAATGTGTTAGGCTAATGATTCATACATGGATTAAGGATAACAAGATGTATGGATATGGCATAAAATGCATGAGCAAGAGATATCAAACTAATAGGGTGAAATGAGGCATTTTGCACAAAAACAGGCATTAAGGCATCCAAATCTTAAACTACCACAACCAAATGCCATATAATGCATGATAATCCTAAGAGGGTGATGGAAGCATGGAGAGTTCACTAAAATGATGAAGGTGCTGAAAAACAGAAAATGCAAGTGATAGAGTAGGAAGTAATACCGATAAAACTTCAACTTTGGCCAAATAGTTGGTTCAACATAGATGGCTTGAATTTCCCTCTTTTTCTTGCTGTAAATAAGCAGGAAAAAGAGAGAAACAATGAGGTTTTGGTTCTGGTAAGGATGAGGGTGATTTTTAGAATATGTAATGGTTGGGGAATGAGTATTTTGGGACTATTTTTTTGATGATGGGTGAAGAGTACGGGATTCTGGTTTTCTTGGTGTGGGAATGTGTTTTTGAAGCTAAAAATGAGCTAGAATCTAACCTTTTTCTATGGAGATAGAAGTGATCCATTTATACTAGCCTTTTAGAGCCAAATTAAAGCGTTTTTAGCCATTTCTCAAGGGGAAACGGTGATGTCAGTTGGGTGGCTATAGGGTGGCTATAGAGAGTAACTTGCTAGCAATGTGATGTGCATAGGGTGGCTGGTTTAAATGCTAAAATGATTTTCTAGCAACTAGGGTGGCTGATGGTGACATTGCCTAACAACTAAGGAGGAGTAGGGTGATTAAATGACATTAACCCTTTTGATCCAATTTAGACTTAAAAGAATGTTTTGATTAATTTAAATGTCTAAATTCATAATTTGACAGGTGTTTTAATCTTTGTTGATGTAAAGAAATGAGTTAAAATTGAGTTTTGGATCAATGGTGGATGAGTTAAAAATGCCCAGACCGTGAAAATGGCTTGCATGTATTGATACATTGCATAATGTGTCAATACATTTGGTCTAAAAACCTTGATGGTATCGATACAATGAATATTGTATCGATACAATGATCATTGTATCATTTCTATTAACCAGTGTATCGATACTATGAACCACTGTATTGATACATGCTAATATGTATCGATATATTTCTTTACAGAATGCATGTTTTGGTCTTGGCATGGCCTAGTCTCGATACATGAGGTCTTGTATTGATACAGAGCCTTATGTATTGATACATCTACATTTGTATCGATACAAATGGGGATATTTCAAACTTTTGGCACGTTGGAGCATTGTATTGATACATGAGAAACTTCTATCGATACATTCAAGTAAAATTATGAATTTTCTCATATATTTTATCCATAGACACCTTGAACTCTGTCATTTGATGCTGCATTTTTGCATTTACCTTTGATACGATCCCTAAGCCTTTTTGACCATCACTAAAATATTTTTTTGTTGGGTGAGAATGCTCCTTCTCATGTCCGTGCTCCAAATTACTAAATTAGCCCAAATAAAATAAGGTGTCTACAGCTACTCCTCTTTGACCATTGTTGAGAATCAGGAATAAGGCAAAGATAAATTGACACTATTTTGTCTGGGTGAACTGACACTTTCAGAACATTAGGGTGTTAGGTTTTCTAAGGTATAACCCTTTTGGTAGGTGCAAAGTAACGTGGATTTTTTTTATGTGGGTGCCACCCGTTTGTGCAGACTTTGACTCAAGTGTAGTCAGCTTGTGCGGGCTTTGACTTAGACTTGGTGCCACCAGCTTGTGTGGGCTTTGACTCGAGTACCGCCAGCTCATGAGGGCTTTCACTCAGACTTGGGTACTGCCAACTCATGTAGGCTTTGACTCGGGTGCCGCCAGTTTATGTGGGTTTGACTTAGACTTGGTTGCCACTAGTTCTGTGGGCTTTGACTCGGGTGTCACCAGCTCATGCAGGCTTTGACTTAAAGTTGGGTGCCACCAACTCATGCGAGCTTTGAATTACACTTAGGTGCCCTCAGCTTGTGTGGGCTTTGGCTCAAGTACTGCCAACTCATATGGGTTTTAACTTAGACTTGGGTGCCACTAGCTTGTGTAGGCTTTGACTTGGGTGCTGCTACCTCACGCGAGCTTTGACTTAGACTTGGGTGCCATCAGCTCGTGCGGGCTTTCTCTTAGACTTGGGTGCCACCAGCTCATGCGAGCTTTCTTTTAGACTTAGGTGCCACCAGCTTGTGTAGGCTTTGACTCGGGTGTTGCTAGCTCACATGGGCTTTCACTTAGGCTAGCGTACCACCAGCTTATGCAGGCTTTGAAAAGGGTGCCACTAACATGTGAGCTTTAAAGGGGTGCCACTGACTTATGGGCTTTAAAATGGGTACCACGACTTATGGGCTTTAAAAAAGTGCCATGACTTTGGGCTTTAAAAAAGATGTCATTACTTGTGGGCTTTAAAAAGGTGCCATGACTTATGGGCTTTGAAAAGGTGCCACTGACTTATGGGCTTTTTAAAGGGTGCCACTAACTTGTAGGCTTAAAAAGGGTGCCACTGATTTGTGGGCTTTAAAAGGGTGCCACTAACTCGTGGGCTTTAAAAAGGGGGTTATGACTTGTGGGCTTTAAATTGTGGGCTTTAAAAGGGTGCCACTAACTCGTGGGCTTTAAAAAGGGGGTTATGACTTGTGTGCTTTAAAAAAGGTGCCACTTACATATGGGCTTTAAAGAGTTGCCACTGATTTATGGGCTTTAAAAGGGTGCCACTGATTTATGGGCTTTAAAAAAGGTGCCACCACTTATGGGCTTTAAAAAGTGCCATGACTTATGGGCTTTAAAGGATTACCACTGAGTTGTGGGCTTTAAAAAGGGTGTCATGACTTATGGGTTTAAAAGGGTGCCACGATTTATAGGCTTTAAAAAGGTGCCACTAACTTATGGGCTTTGAAAAAGGTGCCGTGACTTATGGGCTTTAAAAAAGGTGCTGTGACTTATGGGCTTTAAAAAGGGTGCCACAACCTATGGGCTTTAAAAGGGTGCCACTAACTCGTGGACTTTAAAAAGGTGCCATGATTTATGGGCTTTAAAAAGGGTGCCACTAACTTGTGGGCTTCTAAAGGGTATCGCAGACTTATGGTGACAAAGTTTTTGATAAAACTTATACTACAAACTTTAGAAGTTCATGACAAAATTTCTTAATGGAAAAGGTTTTGACACTAGTTCATGACAAAATTCTTGACAAAGCCTCTGACGAATGTTCTTGACAAAAGTTTTTTTTCTTACAATAGTTTCTAGACAACAATTTCTTGACACTGGCACTTTGACAGTAGTTGCTTAATAAAAAAGGTTTTGACATGAGGTGATGAGAAGAAAATGACCTTACCTGAATGACACTTGGTTTGCGAAGCTTACAGTTCTTACCAAGAATTCTTTTGAGGTTCAGCAAACTTAGCCAGAAATGATATTGTAAAAATTATGTATGATGGTAATATGACTGCATGATATGAAATGCTATCATGATTGCATGGTGTGAAGTCAAATATGAGAGATAGCTGTAGTTTGTGTAGGCTTTAACTTTGGTGCCACCAGCTCATGCGAGCTTTGACTTAGACTTGGGTGCCACCAGCTCGTGTGGGCTTGACTCGGGTGCCACCAACTCGTGCGAGCTTTGACTTAGACTTGGATGCCACCAGCTTGTGTGGCCTTTGACTCGGGTGCCGCTAGCTCGTTTGGGCTTTGACTTTGACTTGGGTGCTGCCAGCTTGTGCGGGCTTTAACTTAGACTTAGGTGCCACCAGTTTATGTGCACTTTGACAAAATAAGCTTAAATTAGCCTCTGCTCCAGATTGCTTAAATTAGCCCGAACAAAATAAGGTGTCTGCAGCAAGAAAAGCTTTTCTTTCCACCATTTTACTTATAATTCATGTTCATCCATGAAATGAGACAAACTTGGATACTCATTATAATTTCCATTCTTTTCATTATGGGCACTACAATCATGTTTTCCACATTGGGATACATGATATTAATGCTTTGGATTTGCAGGAAGAGCTTTTTTTTCCACTATTTTCCTTATAATTAATGTTCATCTGTAAAATGAGTTAAACTTGGATACTCATAATAATCTCTATTTCTTTGTTATAAGCACTACAATCATGTTTTCCCTATTCGAATACATGATATTGAAGCATTGGATTTGCAAGAAAAGCTTTTCTTTCCACCATTTTAGCTATAATTAATGTTTATCTATAAAAGGCAAACTTGGATACTCATTATAATCTCCATTATTTTCATTATGGGAACTACAATCATGTTCTCCACATTAGGATACATGATATTGATGCTTTGGATTTGTAAGAAAAGCTTTTCTTCACACCATTTTCCTTATAATTGATGTTCATCCATGAAATAAGTTAAAATTGAATACTTGTAATAATCTCCATTCTTTTCATTATGGGTCTACAATCATGTTCTCCTTATTGGGATACATGATATTAGTTCTTTGGATTTGCAAGAAAAGCCTTTCTTTCCACCATTTACCTTATAATTAATGTTCATGTGTGAAATGAGTCAAACTTGGATACTCATAATAATCTATATTTTTTTTGTTATGGGCACTACCATCATGTTCTCCATATTATACACAATAATGATGCTTTGGATTTGCAAGAAAAGCTTTTCTTTCCAAAATTTCCTTATAATTAATGTTTATCTGTTAAATGAGTCAAACTTGGATACTCGTAATAGTCTCCATTCTTTTCGTTATGGGCACTGCAATTATGTTCTCCACTTTGGGATGCATGATATTGTTGCTTTGGATTTGTGAGAAAAGCTTTTCTTTCCACCATTTTACTTATTATTAATGTTCATTCTTGAAATGACAAAAACTTGAATACTCACTATAATCTCCATTCTTTTTCTTATGGGCATTACAGTCATGTTCTCTACATTTGGATACATGATATTGATGCTTTGGATTTGCAAGAAAAGCTTTTCTTTCTACCATTTTCTTTATAACTAATGTTCATCTATGAAATGAGATAACTTGAATGCTCATTATAATCTCCATTCTTTTCATTATGGGCACTCCAATCATGTTCCCCACTTTGGGATACATGATGTTGATGTCTTGGATTTGCAAGAAAGCTTTTTTTCCACTATTTTACATAAAATTAATGTTCATCTGTGAGTTGAGTCAAACTTGGATACTGGCAACAATCTCCATTCTTTTCATTATGGGCACTACAATCATCTTCTCCACATTAGGATACACGATATTGATACTTTGGATTTGCAAGAAAAACATTTCTTTTCACCATTTTCCTTATAATTAATGTTCATCCATGGAATAAGAGAAGCTTGGATACTCATTATAATCTCCATTCTTTTCATTAATGATATTACAATCATGTTCTCCACATTGAGTACATGATATTGATGCTTTGGATTTATATGAAAAGCTTTTCTTTCTACCATTTTCCTTGTAATTAATGAACATCCGTGAAATGAGACAAACTTGGATACTCATTATAATCTCCATTATTTTTGTTATGGGCACTACAATCATGTTCTCCACATTGCGATACACGAAACTAATGCTTTAGATTTGCAACAAAAGCTTTTCTTTCCACCATTTTAATCGTAATTAATGTTCATCCATGAAATGAGACAAACTTACTTGGATACTCATAATAATCTCCATTCTTTCCATTATGGGCACTGCAATTACGTTCTCTACATTGGGATACACAACATTGATCCTTTGGATTTACAAGAAAAGCTTTTCTTTCTACCAAATTACTTGTAAGTAATGTTCATCTGTGAAATGAGATAAACTTGGATACTCATAATAATCTCCCTTCTCTTCATTATGGACACTACAATCATGTTCTCCCCTTTGGGATACACGATATTGAAGCTTTGGATTTGCAGGAAAAGCCTTTCTTTCAACCATTTACCTTATAATTAATGTTCATGTGTGAAATGTGTCAAACTTGGATACTTGTAATAATCTACATTCTTTATGCTATGGGCACTATAATCATGTTCTCCACATTGGGATACTCGATATTGATGCTTCAGATTTGCAAGAAAAGCTTTTCTTTTCACCATTTTACTTATAATTAATGTGCATCCATGAAATAAGACAAATTGGATACTCATTATAATCTCCATTCTTTTTGTTATGGGCACTACAATCATGTTCTCCACATTGGGAAACATGATATTGATGCGTTGGATTTGCGAGAAAAGCTTTTCTTTCCACCATTTTTCTTATAATTAATATTCAGCCGTGAAATAAGACAAACTTGGATACTCATTATAATGTCCATTCTTTTCATTACAGGGACTATGATCATGTTCTCCGCATTGGGATGCACAATATTGATTCTTTGGATTTGCAAGAAAAGTTTTTCTTTCCACCATTTTACAGGAAATTAATGTTCATCCATGAAATGAGACAAACTTGGAAACTTATTATCATCTCATTTCTTTCCATTATGGGCACTACAATCATGTTCTCCACATTGTGATACATGGTATTAATGCTTTAGATTTGCAGGAAAAGCTTTTCGTTCTACCATTTTCCTTGTAATTGATGTTAATCCATAAAATGAGACAAACTTGTGTACTCATTATAATCTACACTTTTTCATTATGGGCACTACAATCATGTTCTCCACATTAGGATACATGATATTGATGCATTGGATTTGTAGGAAAAGCTTTTTTTTCCACCATTTTTCTTGTAATTAATGTTGATCAATGAAATGAGACAAACTTGTATACTCATTATAATCTCTATTCTTTTCATTATGGGCATTACAATCATGTTCTCCACATTGGGATGCAGGATATTAATGTTTTGGATTTGCAAGAAAAGCTTTTCTTTTCACCATTTTCCTTATAACTAATGTTTATCCGTGAAATGACACAAACTTGTATACTCATAATATCTCCATTCTTTTCATTACGGGCATTACAACCATGTTCTCCACATTGGGATACAGGATATTGATGCTTTTGATTTGCAACAAAAGCTTTTTTGTCCATCATTTTCCTTATAATTAATGTTCATCCTTGAAATAAGTCAAACTTAGATACTCAAAATAATCTACATTCTTTTTGTTATGGGCACAACAATCATGTTCTCCGCATTGGGATACAGGGTCAAGAAAAGCTTTGCTTTCCACTATTTTCCCTATAATTAATGTTCATTTGCGAAATGGGACAAACATGGATACTCATTATAATTTCAATTCTTTTCATTATGGGCATTACAATCATGTACTCTGCATTGGGATACACAATATTGAGGCTTTGGATTTGCAAGAAAAGCTTTTCTTTTCACCATTTTCTTTATAATTAGTGTTCATCCATGAAATGAGACAAACTTAGATACTCATTCTAATCTTTATTCTTTTCATTATGGGCTGCGCAATAATGTTCTCCATATTGGGATACACGATAATGATGCTTTAGATTTATAGAGAAAGCTTTTCTTTCTACTATTTTACCCATAATTAATGTTCACTCGTGAAATGAGACAAACCTTGATTCTCATTATAATTTCCTTTCTTTCCATTATGGGCACTATAATCATGTTCTCCACATTGGGATACAGGATATTGATGCTTTGGATTTGCAAGAAAAGCTTTTCTTTTCACCCTTTTCTTTATAACTAATGTTTATTCGTGAAATGAGACAAACTTGATACTCATTATAATTTCAATTCTTTTCATTATGGGCACTACAATCATGTTCTCTGCATTAGGATACACGATATTGATGCTGTGGATTTGAAAGAAAAGCTTTTCTTTGCACCATTTTACTTATAATTAATGTTTATTCATGAAATGATACAAACTTGGATACTTATTATAATCTTCTTTCTTTTCATTATGGGCACTACAATCATGTTCTCCACATTGTGATACATGCTATTGATGCTTTGGATTTGTAAGAAAAGCTTTTTTTTCCATGATTTCCTTATAATTAATGTTAATCCATGAAATGAGTCAAACTTGGATGTTTGTAATAATCTACATTCTTTTCGTTATGGGCACTACAATCATCTTCTCCACATTAGGATACACGATATTGATGCTTTGGATTTGTAGGAAAAGCTTTTCTTTCCACCATTTTCCTTATAATTAATGCTAATCTGTGAAATAAGACAAACTTGTATACTCATTACACCTCCATTCTTTTCATTATGGGCATTACAATCATGTTCTCCACATTGGGATATAGGATATTGATGCTTTGGATTTGTAAGAAAAGCTTTTCTTTTCACCTTTTTCCTTATAACTAATGTTTATCTGTGAAATGAGACAAACTTGTATACTCACAACAATCTCCATTCTTTTCATTATGAGCATGACAATCATGTTCTCCACATTAGGATACAGGGTATTGATGCTTTTGATTTGCAACAAAAGTTTTTCTGTCCACCATTTTCCCTATAATTAATGTTCATTCGTGAAATAAGTTAAACATGGATACTCTAAATAATCTACATTCTTTTTCGTTATGGGCACGACAATCATGTTCTCTGCACTGGGATACAGGATATTGATGCTTTGGATTTGCAAGAAAAGCTTTACTTCCACCATTGTCTTTATCATTAATGTTCACCAGCGAAATGGGCAAACTTGGATACTCATTACAATTTTAATCTTTTCATTATGGGCATTACAATCGTGTTCTCTGCATAGGGATACACGATATTGAGGCTTTAGATTTGCAAGAAAAGTTTTTCTTTCCACCATTTTCTTTGTAATTAATGTTCATCCATGAAATAAGACAAACTTGGATACTTATTCTAATCTTCATTCTTTTCGCTATAGGCAATGCAATAATGTTCTCCACTTTGGGATACTCGATATTGATGCTTTGGATTTATAGGAAAAGCTTTTCTTTCCACCATTTTACCCATAAGTAATGTTCATCCGTGAAATGAGATAAACTTTGATACGTATTACAATCGCTATTCTTTTCATTATGGGCACTACAATCATTTTCTCCACGTTGGGATATAGGATATTGACGCTTTGGATTTGCAAGAAAAGCTTTTCTTTTCACCCTTTTCTTTATAACTAATGTTTATTCATGAAATGAGACAAACTTGATACTCATTATAATTTCAATTCTTTTCATTATGGGCATTACAATCATGTTCTCCGCATTGGGATATAAGATATTGATGCTGTGGATTTGCAAGGAAAGCTTTTCTTTCCACCATTTTACTTATAATTAATGTTCATTCGTGAAATGAGTTGGATACTTATTATAATCTCCTTTCTTTTTATAATAGGCACCACAATTATGTTCTCCACATTGCGATACATGGTATTGATGCTTTGGATTTGCATGAAAAGCTTTTCTTTCCCTGATTTTCCCTATAATTAATGTTCATCCATGAAATGAGTCAAACTTGGATATTTGTAATAATCTACATTCTTTTCGTTATGGGCACTACAATTATGTTCTCCATATTAGGATACACGATATTGATGCTTTGGATTTACAGAAAAAGCTTTTTTTTCGACCATTTTATGCATAATTAATGTTAATCCGTGAAATAAGACAAACTTGTATACTCATTATAATCTCCGTTCTTTTCATTATGGGCATTACAATCATGTTCTCCACATTGGGATATAGGATATTGATGCTTTGGATTTGCAAGAAAAGCATTTCTTTCCACCATTTTCCTTGTAATTAATGTTCATCCGAGAAATTAGTCAAACTAGGATACTTACAACAATCTACATTCTCTTCATTATAAGCACTAGAATCATGTTTTCTACATTGGGATATACGATATTGATGCTTTCTATTTGCAAGAAAGCTTTTCTTTCCACCATTTTCCTTATAATTAATATTCATCTATGAAAGGAGTCAAACTTAGATGCTCGTAATAATCTCAATTCTTTTTGTTATGGGCACTACAATCATGTTCTCCGCATTGGGATTCACAATATTGATGCCTTGGATTTGGAAGAAAAGCTTGTCTTTGCACCATTTTCCTTATAATTAATGTTCATCCATGAAATAAGAGAAGCATGGATGCTCATTATAATCTCCATTCTTTTCATTATAGGCACTACAATCATGTTATCCATATTAGGATACATGATATGATGCTTTGGATTGGCAAGAAAAGCTTTTCTTTCCACTATTTTCCTTATAATTAAGGTTCATCCCTAGAATGAGTTAAACATGGATACTTGTAATAATCTCCATTTTTTTTCATTATAGGTACTATAATGTTATCCATATTGGGATGCATGAATTATGCTTTGGGTTTGCAAGAAAAGCTCTTCTTTCTCCCATTTTCCTTGTAATTAATGTTTATCCATGAAATAAGTCAAACTTGGATACTTGTAGTAATCTACATTCTTGTTGTCGAAGGCACTACAATCATGTTCTCCATATTGGGATTCACAATATTGATGCCTTGGATTTGGAAAAAAAGCTTTTCTTTTCACCATTTTCCTTATAATTAATGTTCATCCATGAAATAAGAGAAGCATGGATACCTGTAACAATCTCCATTCTTTTTGTTATGGAGACTACAATCATGTTCTCCATATTAGGATACACGATATTGATGCTATGGATTTGAAAGAATAGCTTTTCTTTCTACTATTTTACTTATAACTAATGTTCATCCGTGAAATGAGGCAAACTTGGATACTTATTATAATCTCCATTTTTTTCATTATTGGCACTACAATCACGTTCTCCACATTGTGTACACGATATTGATGCTTTGGATTTGCAAGAAAAGCTTTACTTCCCATTATTTTTCGTTCATCCGTGAAATGAGTCAAACTTGGATACTCATAATAATCTACATTCTTTTTGTTATAGGCACTACAATCATGTTTTCCACAATGGGATACATGATATTGATGCTTTGGGTTTGTAACAAAATCTTTTTTTTCCACTATTTTCCTTATAACTAATGTTCATCCATGAAATGAGTCAAGCTTGGATACCCATAATAATCTCTATTCTTCTTGTTATGGGGACTAAAATCATGTTCTCTAATATAGGATACACGATATTGATACTGTGGATTTGCAAGAAAAGCTTTTCTTTCTACCCTTTTCCATATAATTAATGTTCATCCATGAAATAAGGTAAAATTGGATGCTCATTATAATTTCATGCTTTTCATTATGGGCACCACAATCATGTTCTCTGCATTTTAATACACAATATTGATGCTTTGGATTTGCCAGAAAAGCTTTTTTTTCCACCATTTTCTTTATAACTAATGTTCATCCGTGAAATTTGTCAAACTTGGATACTCATAATAATCTACATTTTTTTTGTTATAGGCACTACAATCATGTTCTCCACATTAGGGTACATGATATTGATGCTTTGGATTTGTAACAAAACCTTTTCTTTCTGCCATTTTCCTTATAATTAATGTTCATCCACGAAATGAGTCAAGCTTTGATACCTATAATAATCTCCATTCTTCTTGTTATGGGGACTACAATCATGTTCTCTGCATTGGGATACACGATATTGATGCTATGGATTTGCAACGAAAGCTTTTCTTTCTAACCTTTTCCTTATAATTAATGTTTGTCTATGGAATGAGGCAAATTTTGATACTTATTGTAATCTCCATGTTTTTTTATCATGGGCACCACAATCATGTTCTCCGCATTTTGATACACGATATTAATGCTTTGGATTTGCAAGAAAAGCTTTTCTTTCTAACATTTTCCTTATAATTAATGTTAATCCATGAAATGACTCAAACTTGGATGCTCATAACAATCTACATTCTTTTTATTATAGGAACTACAATCATGTTCTCCATATTGGGATACATAATATTGATGCTTTCGATTTGCATCAAAATCTTTTCTTTCCACCATTTTCCTTATAATTAATGTTCATCCATGAAATGAGTCAAGCTTGGATACCCATAATAATCTTCATTCTTTTTGTTATGAGGACAATAATCATGTTCTCTGCATTGGGATACATGATATTGATGCCGTGGATTTGTGAGAAAGCATTTCTTTCCATCATTTTACTTAAAATTAATGTTCATCCATGAAATGAGTCAAACTTGGATAGTCATAATAATCTCCATTCTTTTCGTTATGGGCACCACAATCTTGTTCTCCATATTGGCATACATGATATTGGTGCTTTGGATTTGCAAGAAAATCCTTTCATCCCAACATTTTCCTTATAATTAATGTTCATCTGTGAAATGAGTCAAACTTAGATCCTCATAATAATCTCTATTCTTTTCATTATGGGCACTACGTCATGTTCACAATAGGATACACAATATTGATGCTTTATATTTGCAAGAAAAGCTTTTCTTTCCACTATTTTCTTCATAATTAATGTTCATCCATGAAAAGAGTCCAACTTGGATACTCATAATAATCCCTATTCTTTTCGTTATGGGCACTACAATCATGTTTTCCATATTGGGATACATGATATTGATGCCTTGGATTTGCAAGAAAAGCTTTTCTTTTTCACCATTTTACTTATAACTAATGTTCATCTGTGAAAGAGTTAAACATGGATACTTGTAATAATCTACATTCTTTTTTTTATGGGCACTCCAACCATTTTCTCCATGTTGGGATACATAATATTGATACTGTGGATTTGCAAGAAAAGTTTTCCTTTCCACCATTTTACTTTTAATTAATGTTCATCTGCTGAATAGGTCAAACTTGGATACCCTAATAATCACCGATTCTTCGTGTCATAGGAACTACAATCATGTTTTCCATGTTAGGATACACGATACTGATGCTTTGCATTTGTAAGAAAAGCTTTTCTTTCCACCACTTTCCTTATAATTAATGTTCTCCATTCTTTTCGCTATTTTCCTTATAATTATTCTTCATCTGTGAAATGAGTAAAACTTGGATACTCGTAATTATCTACATTGTTTTTGTTCTGGGCACTGTAATCGTGTTCTCTAAATTGTGATACATAATATTGATGCTTTGGATTTGCAAGAAAAGCTTTTCGTTCTACCCTTTCCTTATAATTAATGTTTATCCATGAATTGAGACATTTGGACACTCATTATAATCTCCACGCTTTTCGTTACTACAATCATGTTCTCCATATTGTGATACATGATATTCATGCTTTGCATTTACAAGAAAAGCTTTTCTTTCCACCATTTCCTGTATAATTAATATTCATCTATGAAATGAGTCAAACTTAGATACTCATAATAATATCCATTCTTTTGGTTATGGGCACTACAATCATGTTCTCCCCTTTGGGATACATGATATTGACACTTTGTATTTGCTAGAAATGTTTTTCTTTCCACCATTTTTCGCGAAAGTAATGTTTATTTGCAAAAGGAGTCAAACTTGGATGCTCGTAATAATCCTTGATTCTTTTCGTTATGGGCACTACAATCATGTTTTTCACATTAGGATACACAATATTGATGCTTTGGATTTGCAAGAAAAGCTTTTCTTTTCACCATTTTCTTTATAATTAATATTAATCCATGAAATGAGAGAAACATGGATGCTCATTTTAATCTCCATTCTTTCATTATGGGCACGACAATCATGTTCTCCATATTCGGATACACGATAATGACATTTTGGATAAGCAAAAAAGCTTTTTTTCCACCATTTTCCTTATAATCAATGTTCATCCGTGAAATGAAACAAACTTGGATGCTCATTAAAATCTCCATTCTTTTCATTATGGGCACTACAATCATGTTCTCCACATTAGGATCCACGATATTGATGCTTCAGATTGCAAAGAAAAGCTTTTCTTTCTACCATTTTCCTGGTAATTAATGTTCATTCATGGAATGAGTCAAACATGGATACCTGTAATAATCTCTATTTTTTTCATCATGGGCACTGCAATCATGTTATCCACATTGGGATACACGATATTAAAGCTTTGGATTTGCAGGAAAAGCATTTCTTTCCACCATTTTCCTTATAATTATTGTTCATCCACAAAATGAGTCAAACTTGGATACTTGTAACAATCTACACTGTTTTTGTTATGGGCACTACAATCATGTTCTCCAGATTGGGATACACGATATTGATGCTTTGATTTGCAAAAAAACTTTTCTTTCCACCGTTTTCCTAATAATTAATGTTCATCTATGAAATGAGGCAGACTTGGATGTGCTTTGTAATCTTTATTCTTTTTGTTATGGGTATAATGATCATGTTCTTCCCTTTGGGATACGTGATATTAATGCTTTGGGTTTGCAAGAAAAGCTTTTTTTCCACTATTTTACTTATAAGTAATGTTCATCTGTGAGAGCAGTCAAACTTGGACGCTCGTAATAATCCCAATTCTTTACATAATGGGCACTATAATCATGTTCGCCACATTGTGATACACATTATTAATGCTTTGGATTTGCCAGAAAACTTTTGTTTCCACCATTTTCCATATAATTAACATTCATCCATGAAATGAGACAAACTTGAATACTCATAATAATCTTTATTCTTCTTGTTATGGGCACTATAATCATATTCTTCCCTTTGGAATACACGATAGAAATGCTTTGGATTTACAAGAAAAGCTTTTCTTTCCACCATTTTCCTTGTAATTAATGTTCATCCGTGAAATGATTTAAACTTTGATACTCGTAATAATCTTTATTCTTTTCTTTATGGGCACTGCAATCATGTTCTCCATATTGGGATGCACGATATTGATGCTTTGATTTGCAAGAAAAGCTTTTTTTCTATCATTTTCCTTATAATTAATGTTTATCTCTGAAATAAGGCAAACTCAGATATGCATTATAATCTCCATCCTTTTTGCTATGGGCACTACAATCATTTTCTCCATATTAGGATACATAATATTGATACTTCGGATTTATAAGAAAAACCTTTTCTTTCAGCTATTTTCCTTGTAATTATTCTTCATCCATGAAATGAGTAAGACTTGGATACTCGTAATTATCTACATTGTTTATGTTCTGGCATTATAATTGTGTTCTCTATATTGGGATACATGATATTGATGCTTTGGATTTGTAAGCAAAGCTTTTCGTTCTATCCTTTTCCTTATAATTAATGTTTATCCATGAAATGAGACAAATTTGGATACTCATTATAATCTTCATGCTTTTCGTTACTACAATCATGTTCTCCATATTATGATACATGATATTCATGCTTTGCATTTGCAAGAAAAACTTTTCTTTCCACCATTTCCCATATAATTAATGTTCATCTATGAAATGAGTCAAACTTAGATACTCACAATAATCCATTCTTTTGGTTATGGGCACTACAATCATGTTCACCCCTTTGGGATACACGATATTGATGCTTTGTATTTGCAAGAAAAGCTTTTCTTTCCGCCACTTTCTGCATAAGTAATGTTCATTTATGAAAGGAGTCAAACTTGGATGCTCGTAATAATCCTCCATTCTTTTTGTTATGGGCACTACAATCATGTTCTCCACATTGGGATACACAATATTGATGCTTTGGATTTGCAAGAAAAGCTTTTCTTTTCACCATTTTCTTTATAATTAATGTTAATCCATGAAATGAAAGAAACATGGATGCTCATTATAATCTCCATTCTTTTCATTATAGGCACGACAATCATGTTCTCCATATTCGGATACACGATATTGATGCTTTGGATTTGCAAGAAAAGCTTTTTTTTCACCATTTTCCTTATAATTAATGTTCATTCGTGAAATGAGATAAACTTGGATACTCATTATAATCTCCATTCTTTTCATTATGGGCACTAAAATCCTGTTCCCCAAATTGGGATCCACGATATTGATGCTTTAGATTACAAGAAAAGCTTTTCTTTCTACCATTTTCCTTGTAATTATTGTTCTTCCATGGAATGAGTCAAACATGGATACCTATAATAATCTCTATTTTTTTCATTATGGGCACTGCACTCATGTTCTCCACATTAGGATACATGATATTAAAGCTTTGGATTTGCAAGAAAAGCTTTTTTTTCCACCATTTTTCTTATAATTAATGTTTATCAACAAAATAAGTCAAACTTGGATACTTGCAACAATCTGCATTATTTTTGTTATGGGCACTACAATCATGTTCTCCACATTGGGATACATGATATTGATGAATTGTACTTGCAAGAAAAGCATTTCTTTCCTCTATTTTCCTCATAACTAATGTTCATCCGTGGAACGAGACCAACTTGGATGCTCACAATAATCTCCATTCTTTTTGTTATAGGCATTACAATCATGTTCTTCACTTTGGGATATACGATATTGATTCCTTGGATTTGCAAGAAAAGCTTTTGTTTCCACCTTCTTCCTTATAATTAATGCTCATCTGTGAACTGAGTCAAACTTGGATACTCATCATAATCTCCATTCTTTCAATTATGGGCACTACAATCATGTTCTTCAAATTGGGATACACGATATCGATGCTTTGGATTTGTAAGAAAAGCTTTTCTTTCCACCATTTTCTGATAATTAATGTCCGTCCGTGAAATGAGTTAAATATGGATACTCATAATAATCTCCTTTCTTTCATTATGGGCAATATAATCATGTTCTTCGCATTACGATACAAGCTATTGAGGCTTTGATTTGCAAGAAAAGCTTTTTTTTCCACCATTTTCCTTATAATTAATGTTCGTCCCTAAAATGAGTCAAACTTGGATACTTGTAACAATCTACATTGTTTTTGTTATGGCCACTACAATCATGATCTCTAGATTGGGATACACGATATTGATGCTTTGATTTGCAAAAAAAGCTTTTCTTTCCACCATTTTCCTAATAATTAATGTTCATCTATGAAATTAAGCAAACTTGGATACGCTTCATAATCTCTATTCTTTTTGTTATGGGTACAACGATCATGTTCTTCCCTTTGGGATACATGATATTAATGCCTTGGATTTGCAAGAAAAGCTTTTTTTTCCATTATTTTACTTATAAGTAATGTTCATCTACGAGAGCAGTCAAACTTGGATGCTCATAATAATCCCAATTCTTTACATTATGGGCATTATAATCATGTTCGCCACATTGGGATACACATTATTGATGCTTTGGTTTTGCAAGAAAACTTTTCTTTCCACCATTTTCCTTATAATTAATTTCATCTATGAAATGACTCAAACTTGGATACTCGTAATAATCTACCTTCTTTTTTTTGTGGGTACTATAATCATGTTCTTTATATTGGGATACACGATATTGATGCCTTGGATTTGCAAGAAAATCATTTCTTTCTACCATTTTCCTTATAAATAATGTTCACCCTTGAAATGAGACACATGTGGATACTTATAATAATCTCTATTCTTTTTGTTATGGGCACTACAACCATGTTATCCATATTGGGATACATAATATTTATGCGTTGATTTGCAGGAAAAGCTTTTCTTTCCACCATTTTCCTTATAATTAATGTTTACATGTGAAATGAGGCAAACTTGGATACGTATTATAATCTCCACTCTATTTGTTATGGGCACTACAATCATGTTCTTTCATTTGGGATACATTTTATTGATGTTTTGGATTTGCAAGAAAAGCTTTTCTTTCCACCATTTTACTTATAACTAATGTTCATCTGCGAAATGAGTCAAACATGGATAATCATAATAATCTCCATCCTTTCTGTTATGGGCACTACAATTATGTTCTCCCAATTAGATACAGGATATTGATGCTTTGGATTTGCAAGAAAAGCTTTTTTTTTGGCCATTTTCCTTATAATTAATGTTCATCCACAAAATAAGACAAACTTAGATACTCATTATAATTTCCATTCTTTTTGTTATGGGCACTACAATCATGTTCTCCATATTGGCATACACGATATTCATGCTTTGGATTTGCAAGAAAGGCTTTTCATTCCACCATTTTTCTTGTAAATAATGTTCATACGTGAAATGAGTTAAACTTTGATACTCATAATTATCTCCATTCTTTTCCTTATGTGCACTACAATCATGTTCTCCATATTAAGATACACGATATTAATGCTTTGATTTACAAGAAAAGCTTTTTTTCTGTCATTTTCCTTATAATTAATGTTCATCTCTGAAATTGGGCAAACTCAGATACACATAATAATCTCCATTCTTTTTGTATGGGGATGAAAATTATGATCTCCGCATTGGGATACACGATATTGATGCTTTAGATTTGCAAGAAAAGCTTTTCTTTACACCATTTTCTTTATAATTAATGTTCATCTAGGAAATGAGTCAAACTTGGATACTCGTAATAATGTACATTCTTTTTGTTCTAGGCACTACAATCATGTTCTCCACATTGGGATACACAATATTGATGCTTTGGATTTGCAAGAAAAGCATTTTTTTGCATTATTTGCCTTATAACTAATTTTCATTTTTGAAATGAGACAAACTTAGATACCCATAATAATCTCCCTTCTTTTTGTTATAGGCTGTACAATCATGTTCTTCCCATTGTACACGGTATTGATGCTTTGGATTTATAGGAAAAGCTTTTCCTTCCACCATTTTCCTTATAATTAATGTTCATCCAAGAAATGAGTCAAACTTTGATTCTCGTAATAATCTCCATTCTTTTCAATATGAGCACTACAATCTTGTTGTCCACATTGGGATAGACTATATTGATGCTTTGATTTACAGGAAAAGCTTTACTTTCCTCCATTTTCCTTATCATTACTGTTTATCCGTGGAATGAGACAAACTCGTATACACATTATAATTTCCATTCTTTTCATTATTGGCACTACAATCACATTCTTCACATTGGGATATACAACATTGATGCTTTGGATTATCAAGAAAACCTTTTCTTTTCACCATTTTACTTATAATTAATATTCATCTATGAAATAAGTCAAACTTGGATATACATAATCTACATTCTTTTTGTTATGGGCTCTATAATAATGTTCTCCACGGTGGGATGCACGATATTGATGCTTTGGATTTATAGGAAAAGAATTTCTTTCCACCATTTTCCTTATAATTAATGTTCATCTATGAAATGAGGCAAACTTAGATACTCGTAATAATGTCCCTTCTTTTTGTTATGGGCACTACAATCATGTTCTCTATATTGGGATGCATGATATTGATTCTTTGGATTTATAGGAAAAGCATTTCTTTCCACCATGTACCTTACAACTAATGTTCATCCATGAAATAAGACAAACTTGGACACTCATAATAATCTCCATTCTTTTTGTTATGGGCACTACATTCATGTTATTCCTTTTGGGATACACAATATTGATGCTTTGAATTTGCAAGAAAAGCTTTTTTTTCACCATTTTTTGCATAATTAATGTTCATCGTGGAAGAAGTCAAACTCGAATGCTCATAATAAACTCTATTCTTTTCATTATAGGTGCTACAATCATGTTCTCCACATTGGGATACATGATATTGATGCTTTGGATTTGGAAGAAAAGCTTTTCTTTTCACCATTTTCCTTATAATTAATGTTCATCCATGAAATGAGTCAAACTTGCAAACTCGTAATAATCTCCATTCTTTTCGTTATGGGCACAACAATCATGTTCTCCATATTGGGATACACGATATTGATGCTTTGGATTTGCAAGAAAGGCATTTCTTTCCACCATTTTAATTATAATTAATGTTTATGTGTGAAATGATTCAAACTTAGGTACACATAATAAATCTATATTCTTTTTGTTATAGGCACAATAATCATGTTCTCCACATTTGAATGCACGATATTGATGCTTTGGATTTGCAGGAAAAGCATTTCTTTCCATCATATTCCTTATAACTAATGTTCATCCATGAAATGAGATAACTTAGACACTCATAATAATCTCTGTTCTTTTTGTTATAGGCACTACAATCATGTTATTTCCTTTGGGATGCATGATATTGATGCTTTGTATTTGCAAGAAAAGCTTTTCCTTTCACCATTTTTCGTATAATTAATGTTCATTCGTGAAAGGAGTTAAACTTGGATGCTCATAATAATCCCCATTCTTTTCATAATGGGCACTATAGTGATGTTCTCCACATTGGGATACACGATATTGATGCTTTGGATTGATAAGAAATGCTTTTCTTTCCACCATTTTCCTATAATTAATGTTTATTTGTGAAATGAGTCAAACTTGGATACTCGTAATAATCTCCATTCTTTTTATTATGGGCACTACAATCATGTTCTCCATATTGGGATACATGATATTGATACTTTGGATTTGCAAGAAAAGCTTTTCTTTCCACCATTTTCCTTATGATTAATGTTCATCTATGAAATGAGTCAAACTTGGATGCTCATAATAATCTACATTCTTTTTGCTATGGGCGTTACAATCATGTTCTCCACATTGGGATACATGATACTGATGCGTTGGATTTGCAAGAAAAGCTTTTCTTTCCACCCTTTTCCTTGTAATTAATGTTCATTCATGAAATGAGACAGACTCGTATATGCAATATAATCTCCATTCTTTTCGTTATGGGCACTATGATCACGTTTTTCACATTGGGATACATGATACAACGGTTTGGATTTGCAAGAAAAGCTTTTCTTTCCATAATTTTACATATAATTAATGTTCATCCGTGAAATGAGTCAAACTAGGATACTCGTAACAATCTGCATTTTTTTTGTTATGGGCACTACAATCATGTTCTCCACATTGGGATACATGATATGGATACTTTGGATTTGCAAGGAACACTTTTCTTTCCACCATTTTTCGTATAATTAATGTTTATACACAAAATGAGACAAACTTAGATGCTCATTATAATCTCCATTCTTTGTTATGGGCACTACAATTGTGTTCTCCATATTGGGATACATGATATTGATGCTTTGGATTAGCAAGAAAAGCATTTCATTCCACCAATTTCCTTACAACTAATGTTCATTTGTGAAATGAGACAAACTTGGATACTCATAATAATCTCCATTCTTTTTGTTATAGGCACTACAATCATGTTCTTCCTTTTGGGATACACGGTATTGATGCTTTGAATTTGCAAGAAAACTTTTTCTTTCCACCATTTTCCTCATAATTAATGTTCATTCACAAAATGAGTCAAGCTTTGATACTCGTAAAAATCTCTGTTCTTTTCAGTATAGGCACTACGATCATGTTCTCCATATTAGG
This sequence comes from Adansonia gregorii, assembly GCA_038382025.1. Classification (NCBI taxonomy): domain Eukaryota; kingdom Viridiplantae; phylum Streptophyta; class Magnoliopsida; order Malvales; family Malvaceae; genus Adansonia; species Adansonia gregorii. The sequence continues at coordinate 28,449 of JBBYHO010079003.1, forward strand.
ATACACTATATTGATGCTTTAGATTCGTAAGAAAAGCTTTTATTTCCACCATTTTCCTATAATTAATGTTCATCCATAAAATAAGTCAAACATGGACACTCATAATAATCTCATTTCTTTCATTATGGGCACTGCAATCATGTTCTCCATATTGGGATACACAATATTGATGCTTTGGATTTCTAGGAAAAACTTTTCTTTCCACCATTTTCCTTATAATTAATGTTCATCCATGAAATGAGTCAAACCTGGATACTTGTAACAATCTACGTTCTTTTTGCTGCAGGCACTATAATCATGTTCTCCACATTGGATACATGAAACTGATGCTTTGGATTTGCAAGAAAAGCTTTTCTTTCCACCATTTTCCTTAGAATTAATGTTCATCCATGAAATGAGACAAACTTGAACACTCATAATAATCTTTATTCTTTTTGTTGTGGGCACTACAATCATGTTATTCCCTTTGGGATACACGATATTGATGCCCTGTATTTGCAGGAAAAGCTTTTCCTTTCACCATTTTCGTATAATTAATGTTCATTCATGAAAGGAGTCAAACTTGGATGCTTGTAATAATCCCCATTCTTTTCATTATGGGCACTATAATCATGTTTTCCACATTGGGATACATGATATTGATGCTTTGGATTTGCAAGAAAAGCTTTTTCTTTCCACTATTTTACTTATAATTAATGTTCATCCGCGAAATAAGTTAAACTTGGATACACATAATAATCTACATTCTTTTTGTTATGGGCACTACAATAATGTTTTTCACATTGGGATGTGTGATATTGATGCTTTGGATTTGTAGGAAAAGCATTTCTTTCCACCATTTTCCTTATAACAAATGTTCATCCGTGATATGGGACAAACTTGGACACTTATAATAATCTTTATTCTTTTTGTTATGGGCACTACAATCATGTTATTCCCTTGGGATACACGATATTGAAGCTTTGTATTTGCAAGAAAAGGTTTTTTTTCTAACATTTTTTGTATAATTAATGTTCATCATGAAATGAGTCAAACTTGGATACTCATTATAATCTCCATTCTTTTTGTTATGGGCACTACAATTATGTTATTCCCTTTGGGATACACAATATTGATGCTTTGTATTTTCAAGAAACGCTTTTCTTTCCACCATTTTTCATATAATTAATGTTCATTTGTAAATTGAGTCAAACTCGGATACTCATTATAATCTGCATTCTTATTGTTATGGGCATAACAGTCATGTTCTCCACATTGGGATACATGATACTAATGCTTGGATTTGCAAGAAAAGCTTTTCTTTCCACCATTTTACTTATAATTAATGTTCATCCATGAAATGAGTCAAACTTGGATACACATAATAATCTACATTCTTTTTGTTATGGGCACCAAAATCATGTTCTCCATATTGGGATGCACGATATTAATGCTTTGGATTTACAAGAAAAGCATTTCTTTCCACCATGTTCCTTATAACTAATATTCATCCATGAAATGAGACAAACTTGGACCCTCATGATAATCTCTATTCGTTTTGTTATGGGCACTACAATCATATTATTCCCTTTGGGATACACGATATTAATGCTTTGTATTTGCAAGAAGAGCTTTTCCATCCACCATTTTTCATATAATTAATGTTCATTTATGAAATGAGTCAAACTTGGATGCTCGTAATAATCCATATTCTTTTCATTACGGGCACTATAATCATGTTCTTCGTATTGGGATGCACAATATGGATGCTTTGGATTTGTATGAAAAGCTTTTCTTTCCCCCATTTTCTTATAATTAATGTTTATTTATGAAATGAGTCAAACATGGATACTCATAATAATCTCTTTTCTTTCACTATGGGCACTGCAATCATGTTCTCCACATTGGGATGCATGATATTGATGCTTTGGATTTGGAAGAAAAGCTTTTCTTTTCACCATTTTCCTTATAATTAATGTTCATCTGTGAAATAAGCCAAACTTGGATACTCATAATAATCTACATTCTTTTTGCTACGGGCACAACAACCATGCTCTCCATATTGGGATACATGATACTATTGCTTTAGATTTGCAAGAAAAGCTTTTCTGTCCACCAATTTACTTATAATTAATGTTCATCCATGAAATGAGACAAACTCAGATACACATTATAATCTCCATTCATTTCGTTATGGGGGCACCACAATCATGTTCTATACATTGGGATACATGATATTAATGCTTTGGATTTGCAAGAAAAGCTTTTCCATCCACCATTTTACTTATAATTAATGTTCATCCGTGAAATAAGTCAAAGTTGGATACTCATAATAATCTGCATTCTTTTAGTTATGGGTACCACAATCACATTCTCCATATTGGGATACACTTTATTATTGCTTTGGATTTGCAAGACAAGCTTTTTTGTCCACCAATTTACTTATAATTAATGTTCATCGATGAAATGAGAAAAACTCATATATGCATTTCTCCATTTATTTCGTTATGGGCACCATAATCATGTTTTGTACACTGGGATACACAATATTGACGCTTTGGATTTGCAAGAAAAGCTTTTCTATCCACTATTTTACTTATAATTAATGTTCATCCGTGAAATAAGTCAAACTTGGATACTCATAAAAATCTGCATTCTTTTTGTTATGGGCACCACAATCACATTCTCCATATTGGGATATACGATATTGATGCTTTGGATTTGCTAGAAAAGCTTTTCTTTTCACCATTTTCCTTATAATTAATGTTCATCCATGAAACGAGTCAAACTTGGATAATCGTAATAATCTTCATTCTTTCTGTTACGGGCACTACTACAATCATGTTCTCCCTATTGGATATAAGATATTAATGCTTTGGATTTATAAGAAAAGCTATCCTTTCTGCCATTTTCCTTATAATTAATGTTTATCCGCAAAATGAGACAAGCTTAGATACTTATTATAATCTCCATTTTTTTTGTTATGGGCACTACAATTATGTTATTCCTTTTAGGATACATGATATTGACGCTTTGTATTTCTAAGAAACGCGTTTCTTTTCACCATTTTTCGTATAATTAATGTTCATCCGTGAATTAAGTCAAACTCAAATGCTCATTATAATCTCTATTCTTTTTGTTATGGGCACAATAATCATGTTCTCCACATTAGGATACACGATATTAATGCTTTGGATTTGCAACAAAAGATTTTCTTTCCGCCATTTTACTTATAATTAATGTTCATCTGTGAAATGAGTCAAATTTGGATACACATAATAATCTGTATTCTCTTTGTTATGGGCACTACGATCATGTTCTCCACATTGGGATGCATGATATTGATGCTTTGGATTTGCAGGAAAAGCATTTCCTTCCACCATGTTCCTTACAACTAATGTTCATCCGTGAAATGAGACAAACTTGGACCCTCATGATAATCTCCATTCTTTTTGTTATGGGCACTACAATCATGTTATTCCCTTTAGGATACACGATATTAATGCTTTGTATTTGCAAGAAAAGCTTTTCCATCCACCATTTTTCATATAATTAATGTTTATTCTTGAAAGGAGTTAAACTTGGATGCTCGTAATAACCTCTATTCTTTTCATTACAGGCACTGCAAGCATGTTCTCCACAATGGGATGCACGATATTGATGCTTTGGACTCATAAGAAAAGCTTTTCTTTCTACCATTTTCCTATAATTGACGTTCATCCATGAAATGAGTTAAACTTGGATACTCATAATAATCTACACATTTTTTGTTATGGGTACTACAATCATGTTCTCCACATTGGGATGCACGATATTGATGCATTGGATTTGCAAGAATAGCTTTTCTTTTCACCAATTTCCTCATAATTAATGTTCATCCATGAAATGAGACAAACCTAGATACTTATTATAATCTCCATTCATTTCACTATGGGCATGACAATCATGTTTTCCACATTAGGATACACGATATTCAAGCTTTGGATTTACAAGAAAAGCTTTTCTTTACACCGTTTTCCTTATAATTAATGTTCATCCGTGAAATGAGCGAAACTCGGATACTCGTAATAATCTACATTCTTTTTTCTGGGCACTATAATCGTGTTCTCTATATTGGGAAACACGATATTGATGCTTTGGATTTGCAAGAAAAACATTTCTTTCCACCATTTTAATTATAATTAATGTTCATATGTGAAATGAGTCAAACTTGGGTACACATAACATTCTACATTCTTTTTGTTATAGGCACTACAATCATGTTCTCCCCATTGGATATAGGATACTAATGCTTTGGATTTGCAAGAAAAGCTTTCCTTTCTACCATTTTCCTTATAATTAATGTTCATCTGCAAAATGAGACAAACTTAGATACTCATTATAATCTCCATTCTTTTTATTATGGGCACTATAATTATGTTATTCCTTTTGGGATACACGATATTGATGCTTTGTATTTTTAAGAAACTATTTTCTTTCCACCATTTTTTCGTATAATTAATATTCATCTATGAATTAAGTCAAACTCGGGTGCTCATTATCTCCATTCTTTTTGTTATGGGCACAACAATCATGTTCTCCACATTAGCATACACGATATTAATGCTTTGGATTTGCAAGAAAATTTTTTTTCCACCATTTTACTTAATGTTCATCTATGAAATGAGTCAAACTGGGATACACATAATAACCTGCATTCTTTTTGTTATGGGTGCTGCAATCATGTTCTCCACATTGGGATGCATCATATTGATGCTTTGGATTTGTAGGAAAAGCATTTCTTTCCACCGTGTTCTTGATAACTAATATTTATATGTGAAATGAGACAAACTTGGACCCTTATGGTAATCTCCATTCTTTTTGTTATGGGCACTACAATCATGTTATTCCCTTTGGGATACATGATGTTGATGCTTTTATATTTGCAAGAAAAGTTTTTCCATCCACCATTTTTCGCATAATTAATGTTCATTCGTGAAAGGCGTCAAACTTGGATGCTTGTAATAATCCCTATTCTTTTCACTACGGGGACTGTAATCATGTTCTCCACGTTAGGATGCACGATATTGATGCTTTGGATTTGTATGAAAGCTTTTCTTTCCACCATTTTCCTACAATTACTGATCATCTGTGAAATGAGTTAAACATGGATACTCGTAATAATCTTCTTTCTTTCATTATAGGCACTACAATCATGTTCTCCACATTGGGATACAAGATATTAATACTTTGGATTTGCCAGAAAAGAATTTTTTTCACCATTTTAATTATAATTAATGTTCATTTGTGAAATGAGTCAAACTTGGGTACACATAATAATCAACATTTTTTTTGTTATAGGCACTACAATCATGTTTTCCATATTGGGATGTACAATATTGATGCTTTGGATTTGCAGGAAAAGCATTTCTTTCCACCATGTTCCTCATAACTAATGTTCATTCATGAAATGAGACAAACTTGGACACTCATAATAATCTCTTTTCCTTTTATTATAGGCACTATAATCATGTTATTCCTTTTCGGATGCATGATATTGATGTTTTGTATTTGCAAGAAAAGCTTTTCCTTCCACCATTTTTCGTATAATTCATGTTCATTTGTGAAGGGAGTCAAACTGGGATGCTCATAGTAATCCCCATTCTTTTCATTATACGCACTATAATCATGTTCTCCACATTGGGATGCACGATATTGATGCTTTGGATTCGTAAGAAATGCTTTTCTTTCCACCATTTTCGTATAATTAATGTTCATCTGTGAAATAAGTCAAACATGGATACTCGTAATAATCTTCTTTCTTTCATTATGGGCACTACAATCATGTTCTCCATATTGGGATACATGATATTGATGCTTTGGATTTGCAAGAAAGCCTTTTCATTCCATCCTTTTCCTTATAATTAATGTTCATCATTGAAATAAGTCAAACTTGGATGCTTGTAATAATCTGCATTCTTTTTGCTACGGGTGCTACAATCATGTTCTCCACATTAGGATATATGATACTAATGCTTTGGATTTGCAAGAAAAGCTTTTCTTTCCACTATTTTCCTTATAATTAATGTTCATCTGTGAAATGAGACAAACTCAGATATGCATTATAATCTCCATTCTTCTCGTTGTAGGCACTACAACCACGTTCTCCACATTGGGATACACGATATTGATGCTTTGAATTTGCAAGAAAAGCTTTTTTTTCATAATTTTACATATAATTAATGTTTATTCGTGAAATGAGTCAAACTTGGATACTCATAACAATCTATATTCTTTTTGTTATGGGCACTGCAATCATGTTCTCCACAGTGGGATACACGATGTTGATGCTTCGGATTTGCAGGAAAAGCTTTTTTGTCCACCAATTTACTTATAATTAATGTTCATCCATGAAACGAGACAAACTCAGATATGCATTATAATCTCCATTCATTTCGTTAAGGGCACTACAATCACCTTCTATGCATTTGGATATACGATATTGATGCTTTGGGTTTGCAAGAAAAGCTTTTTTATCCACCATTTTACTTATAATTAATGTTCATCCGTGAAATGAGTCAAACTTGGATACTCGTAATAATCAGTATTCTTTTTGTTATGGGCACCACGATCACATTCTCCATATTGGGATACATGATATTGATGCTTTGGATTTGCAACAAAAGCTTTTTTTTCACCATTTTCCTAATAATTAATGTTCTTCCACAAAATGAGTCAAACTTGGATAATCGTAATAATCTCCATTCTTTTTATTATGGGCACTACAATTAAGTTCTCCCTATTGGATATAAGATATTGATGCTTTGGATTTGCAAGAAAAGCTTTTTTTTGCCATTTTCCTTATAATTAATGTTCGTCTGCGAAATGAGACAGACTTAGGTACTCATTTTAATTTCCATTCTTTTTGTTATGGGCACTACAATTATGTTTCCTTTGGGATACACGATATTGACGCTTTGTATTTTCAAGAAACGTTTTTCTTTCCATCATTTCTCATATAATTATTGTTCATCCGTGAATTGAGTCAAACTCGAACACTCATTATAATCTCCATTCTTTTTGTTATGGGCATAACAATCATGTTCTCCACATTGGGATACACGATATTAATGCTTTGGATTTACAAGAAAAAATTTTTCTTTCCACCATTTTACTTATAATTAATGTTCATCAGTGAAATGAGTGAAACTTGGTACAAATAATAATCTGCATTCTTTTTGTTATAGGCACTACAATCATGTTCTCCACATTGGGATGCATGATATTGATGCTTTGGATTTACAGGAAAACATTTCTTTCCACCATGTTCCTTATAACTAATGTTCATCCGTGAAATGAGACAAACTTGGACCCTCATGATAATCTCCATTCTTTTTGTTATGGGCACTACAATCATGTCATTCCCTTTAGGATACACGATATTAGAGCTCTATATTTGCAAGAAAAGCTTTTCCATCCATAATTTTTTGTATAATTAATGTTCATCCGTGAAAGGAGTCAAACTTGGATTCTCGTAATAATCACTATTCCTTTCATTACGGGCACTACAATCATGTTTTTCACATAGGGATACATGATATTGATGCTTTGGATTCGTAAGAAAAGCTTTTTTTCCACCATTTTCTTATAATTAATGTTCATCTGTGAAATGAGTCAAACATGGATACTTGTAATAATCTCTTTTCTTTCATTATAGGCACTACAATCATGTTCTCCACATTGGAATACACGATATTGATACTTTGGATTTGCAAGAAAAGCATTTCTTTCCACCATTCTAATTATAATTAATGTTCATCCATGAAATGAGTCAAACTTGGGTACACATAATAATCTATATTCTTTTCATTATAGGCACTACAATCATGTTCTCCACATTAAGATGCACGATATTGATGCATTGGATTTGCAGGAAAAGCATTTCTTTCCACCATGTTCCTCATAACTAATGATCATCCGTGAAATGAGACAAACTTGGACACTCATAATAATCTCTGTTCTTTTTGTTAAAGGCACTACAATCATGTCATTCCCTTTGGGATGCATGATATTGATGCTTTGTATTTGCAGGAAAAGCTTTTTCTTCCACCATTTTTGTATAATTAATTTTCATTCGTGAAAGGAGTCAAACTTGGATGCTCGTAATAATCCCCATTCTTTTCATTATGGGCACTATAATCATGTTCTCCACTTTGGGATGCACGATATTGATGCTTTGGATTTACAAGAAAAGCTTTTCTTTCCACCATTTTCCTTATAATTAAAGTTCATCCATGAAATGAGTCAAACTTGGATGCTCATAATAATCTGCATTCTTTTTTCTACGAGCGCTATGATCATGTTCTCCACATTGGGATACATGATGCTAATGCTTTGGATTTGCAAGAAAAGGTTTTCTTTCCACCATTTTTCTCATAATTAATGTTCATCTATGAAATGAGACAGACTCGAATATGCATTATAATCCCTATTCTTCTCGTTATAGGCATTGCAATCACGTTCTCCACATTGGGATACACGATAATGATGCTTTGAATTTGCAAGAAAAGCTTTTCTTTCCATAATTTTACATATAATTAATGTTTATCCACGAAATAAGTCAAACTCGGGTACTTGCAACAATCTATATTCTTTTTGTTATGGGCACTGCAATCATGTTCTCCATAGTGGGATACATGATGCTGATGCTTTGGATTTGCAAGAAAAGCTTTTTTGTCCACCAATTTACTTATAATTAATGTTCATCCTTGAAATGAGACAAACTTAGATACGCATTATAATCTCCATTCATTTCATTATAAGCACTACAATCACGTTATGTAAATTAGGATACACGATATTAATGCTTTGGATTTGCAGGAAAAGCTTTTCTATCCACCATTTTACTTATAATTAATGTTCATCCATGAAAAGAGTCAAACTTGGATACTCGTAATAATCAGCATTCTTTTTGTTATGGGCACCGCGATCACATTCTCCACATTGGGATACACGATATTGATGCTTTGGATTTGCAAGAAAAGCTTTTCTTTTCACCATTTTCCTAATAATTAATGTTCATCCACAAAATGAGTCAAACTTGGATAATCATAATAATCTCCATTCTTTCTGTTGTAGACACCACATTCATGTTCTCCCCATTGGATATAGGATATTGATGCTTTGGATTTACAAGAAAAGCTTTTCTTTCTGCCATTTTCCTTATAATTAATGTTCGCCTACAAAATGAGACAGACTTAGGCACTTATTTTAATCTCCATTCTTTTAGTCATGGGCACTACAATTATGTTATTCCCTTTGGGATACATGATATTGACGCTTTGCATTTTCAAGAAACGCTTTTCTTTCCACCTTTTCGCATATAATTAATGTTCATCCGTGAATTGAGTCAAACTCAGACTCTCATTATAATCTCTATTCTTTTTGTTATGGGCATAACAATCATGTTCTCTACATTGGGATACACGATATTAATGCTTTGGATTTACAAAAAAAAATTTTCTTTCTACCATTTTACTTATAATTAATGTTCATCAGTGAAATAAGTCAAACTTAGATACAAATAATAATCTGCATTATTTTTGTTATAGGCACTACAATCATGTTCTCCACATTACGATGCATGATATTGATGCTTTGGATTGATAGGAAAAGTATTTTTTTTTCCACCATGTTCCTTATAACTAATGCTCGTCTGTGAAACGAGACAAACTTGGACACTCATAAAAATCTTTGTTCTTTTTGTTAAAGGCACTACAATCATGTTATTCCTTTTGGGATGCATGATTTGATGCTTTGTATTTGCAGGAAAAGCTTGTCGTTCCACCATTTTTTGTATAATTAATGTTCATTCGTCAAAAGGAGTCAAACTTGGATGCTCATAATAATCCCCATTCTTTTCAGTATAGGCACTAAAATCATGTTCTCCACTTTGGGATGCACGATATTGATGCTTTGGATTTGCAAGAAAAGCTTTTCTTTCCACCATTTTCCTTATAATTAATGTTCATCCATGAACTGAGTGAAACTTGGATGCTCGTAATAATCTGCATTCTTTTTGCTACGGGCGCTACAATCATGTTCTCCATATTGGGATACATGATACTAATGCTTTGGATTTGCAAGAAAAGCTTTTCTTTCCACCATTTTTCTTTAGTTAATGTTCATTTGTGAAATGAGACAAACTCGGATATGCATTATAATCTCTATTCTTCTCGTTATAGGCACTGTAATCACATTCTCCACATTGGGATACATGATATTGATGCTTTGAATTTGCAAGAAAAGCTTTTTTTTCCACAATTTTACATATAATTAATGTTTATCCGTGAAATAAGTCAAACTTGGATACTCGTAACAATCTATATTTTTTTTGTTATGGGCACTGTAGTCATGTTCTCGATAGTGGGATACACGATATTGATGCTTTTGATTTGCAAGAAAAGCTTTTTTGTCCACCAATTTACTTATAATTAATGTTCATCCATGAAATGAGACAAACTTAGATACATATTATAATCTCCATTCATTTCGTTATGGGCACTACAATTACGTTCTGTACATTGGGATACACGATATTGATGCTTTGGATTTGCAAGAAAAGCTTTTCTATCCACCAATTTACTTATAATTAATGTTCATTTGTGAAATAAGTCACACTTGGATACTCGTAATAATCAACATTCTTTTTGTTATGGGCACCACTATCACATTCTCCACATTGGGATACACGATATTGATGCTTTGAATTTGCAAGAAAACATTTTCTTTTCACCATTTTCCTAATAATTAATGTTCATCCACAAAATGAGTCAAACTTGGATAATCATAATAATCTCCATTCTTTCTGCTGTGGGCACTACAATCATGTTTTCCCCATTGGATATAGGATATTGATGCTTTGGACTTGCAAGAAAAGCTTTTCTTTTTGCCATTTCCCTTGTAATTAATGTTCGTTTGCAAAATAAGACAGACTTAGGTACTCATTTTAATCTCTATTCTTTTTGCTATGGGCACTACAATTATGTTATTCCCTTTGGGATACAAGATATTGACGCTTTGTATTTTCAAGAAACGCTTTTCTTTCCACCTTTTCTTGTATAATTAATGTTCATCCATGATTTGTGTCAAACTCGAACACTCATTATAATCTCCATTCTTTTTGTTATGGGCATAACAATCATGTTCTCCAGATTGGGATACACGATATTAATGCTTTGGATTTACAAGAAAAATTTTTTCTTTCTACCATTTTATTTTTAATTAATGTTCCTCTATGAAATGAGTCAAACTTGGATAGAAATAATAATCTGCATTCTTTTTGTTATAGGCACTACAATCTTCTTCTCCACATTAGGATGCTTGATATTGATGCTTTGGATTGATAGGGAAAGCATTTCTTTCCACCATGTTCCTTATAACTAATGTTCATCTGTGAAATGAGGCAAACTTGGACCCTCAAATCTCCATTCTTTTTGTTATGGGCACTACAATGATGTCATTCCCTTTGGGGTACATGGTTTGGAGCTTTGTATTTGCAAGAAAAGCTTTTCCATCCATCATTTTTTGTATAATTAATGTTTATTCGTGAAAGGAGTTAAATTTGGATCCTCATAATAATCCTTATTCTTTTCATTATGGGCACTATAATCATGTTCTCCATTAAGGGATACATGATATTGATGCTTTGGATTCATAAGAAAAGCTTTTCTTTCCATCATTTTCTTATAATTAATGTTCATCTGAGAAATGAGTCAAACATGGATACTCGTAATAATCTCCTTTCTTTCATTATAGGCACTACAATCATGTTCTCCACATTGGGATACACGATATTGATACTTTGGATTTGCAAGAAAAGCATTTTTTCCACCATTTTAATTATAATTAATGTTCATCCATGAAATGAGTCATGCTTGGGCACTCATAATAATCTCCATTCTTTCTGTTATGGGCACCACAATCATGTTATTCCCTTCGGGATGCATAATATTAAAGCTCTATATTTGTAAGAAAAGCTTTTCTTTCTTCCATTTTTCATATAATTAATGTTCATCGTGAAATGAGTTAAACTTGGAAACTCATTATAATCTCCATTCTTTTTGTTATGGGCGCTACAATTATGTTATTCCCTTTGGGATACACGATATTAATGCTTTGCATTTTCAAGAAACACTTTTTCTTCCACCATTTTTTGTATAATTAATGTTCATCCATGAATTAAGTCAAGCTCGGATACTTATTATAATCCCCATTCTTTTTGTTATGGCCACAACAATCATGTTATCCACATTGGGATACACGATATTAATGCTTTGGATTTGCAAGAAAAGCTTTTCTTTCCACCATTTTGCTTATAATTAATGTTCATCCATGAAATGAGTCAAACTTGGATAAACATAATAATCTACATTCTTTTTGTTAAGGGCACTACAATCATGTTCACCACGTTGGGATACATGATATTGATGCTTTGGATTTGCAGGAAAAGCATTTCTTTCCACCATGTTCCTTATAACTAAGGTTCATCCGTGAACTGATATAAACTTGGACCCTCATGATAATCCCCATTCCTTTTGTTATGGGCACTACAATCATGTTATTCCCTTTAGGATGCACGATATTAATGCTTTGTATTTGCAAGAAAAGCTTTTCCATCCATCATTTTTTGTATAATTAATATTTATTCGTGAAAGGAGTCAAACTTGGATGGTTGCAATATTCCCTATTCTTTTCATTACGGGCATTGTAATCATGTTCTCCACATTGGGATGCACGATATTGATGCTTTGGATTCATAAGAAAAGCTTTTCTTTCCACTATTTTCCTATAATTAATGTTCATCTGTGAAATGAACCAAACGTGGATACTCATAATAATCTCCTTTCTTTCATTACGGGCACTACAATCATGTTCTCCACATTGTGATCCACGAAATTAATGCTTTGGATTTGCAAGAAAAGCTTTTCTTTCTATCATTTTCCTTATAATTAATGCTTATCTGTGAAATGAGCCAAACTTGGATACTCGTAATAATTTACATTTTTTTTGCTATGGGTGCTACTATCATGTTGCCCACATTGGGATACATGATACAGTTGCTTTGGATTTACAAGAAAAGCTTTTCTTTCCACTAATTTACTTACAATTAATGCTCACTTGTGAAATGAGACAAACTCAGATATGCATTATAATCTCCATTCATTTCGTTATGGGCACTACAATCACGTTCTATACATTGGGATACATGATATCGATGCTTTGGATTTACAAAAAAAGCTTTCTTATCCATCATTTTATTTATAATTAATGTTCATCCATGAAATGAATCAAACTTGGATACTCGTAATAATCTACATTTTTTTTGTTATAGGCACCACAATCATATTCACCACATTGGGATACACGATATTGATGCTTTGGATTTGCAAGAAAAGATTTTTTTCACCATTTTCCTTATAATTAATGTTCATCCATGAAATTAGTCAAACTTAGATAATCATAATAATCTCCATTCTTTCTGTTATGGGCACCATAATCATGTTCTCCCTATTAGATATAGGATACTGATACTTTAGATTTGCAGGAAAAGCTTTTCTTTCTGCCATTTTACTTAAAATTAATGTTCATTCGTAAAATGAGATAAACTTAGATACTCATTATAATCTCCATTCTTTTTGTTATGGGCACATAATCGTGTTCTCTATATTGCGATACATGATATTGATGCTTTGGATTTGCAAGAAAAACTTTTCTTTCCACCATTTTCCTCATAATTAATATTCATCTGTGAAATAATTTAAACTTTGATAGTTGTAATAATCTCCATTCTTTTCCTTATAGACACTACAATCATGTTCTTTACATTGGGATACATGATATTGATGCTTTGATTTGCAAGAAAAGCTTTTTTTCTACCATTTTCCTTATAATTAATGTTCATCTATGAAATAAGGCAAACTCGGATACGATTATAATCTCCATTCTTTCTTCATGGGCACTGCATCATATTCTCCACATTGGGATATACAATATGATGGAGATCAACTTGCACAGACACCTATTTCCAACCATTCTTATGATCCTTTACAAGGAATTAGAGGTCCAATGACTAAGGCAAAGACTAAACATATAGAGCAAGCTTTGCAAGGACTAATCATGGAAAATGCAAGCAAAAGAGGCTGTTCAAAATGAATCAGATGCATTGCTAAGATTGACCACTTTTTTACATTGTGTTAAGGCTAGAAAGAAAAGAAGAATAAAGCTTGGAGCCCAATCCACATGTCCAAGATGAATGAAGCCCAATTTGCATATATTAATGGGCTTATAGATTACGATTTTAGATTTTCTAATTTTTTTGAGTTTTCATGCTTTTAATTTATTTAGATAATTCCTAATTAGATAATGATAAGGAGTAGACTTTATCTTTATTGATTATGATTGTGTTTAGGATTTTAAGTTGTTTAGATAAGTCCTAATCAGATTAGGATTAGGAATAAACTTTTTTTTATTAATTAGGATTTACTTGCTAAGTTAGGGCTCTACAGATTTGTAGCCTATATAAGGGAGTCTTATTCATGTAATTCAACAAATTTGAATAGAAAAAAAATACTTAAGAGCTTCTTCACTTTGTGAGAACTTTTTCTTTGTTCTTTAAACAAGAACTCAATTTGATCTTATCAGGGAAACTTGTGGCAATCAAAATTGTTATAACTTTGGTTCTAATTAGTAGGTTTGATTGGGGTCAAGTTCTCTTTGCTTGACTTTGAAGATGATCCTAGGGTTTTAATTCCATCCAATAGGGTTTTGGTTTACGTTTTTATACTAAGGTTCGTATTATTTGCTATCAAAGCTTTGGTTCTTGAAAGGTAAGTGTAATCTATCTTTTAATCTCATAATTTCATTATTTTTTTCTATTATAGTTCGCGCTTCCACCATCCAAAAAATAAAAAGAAAACAAAAAAAAAAAGAAAGCAAAAAAAAGAAAACACAAAAAAAAGAAAAAAAAGAAAAAGCAAAAAAAAGAGAGTGTGTTCTAGTGTTATATCCCTTTTTCCATCTAAAAAAATATTATCATTTGATCTTTATATTCATATCATACAAAGAACTATTTGTTCCTCTTTATTGATTTCTCTTCCCTTGATATTTCTTGTTGATTTTTGTTTTCTTTCATAATTCTTGTTGATTTCACTTCCTTGTTGATCTGATTAATCAAAGTTATAATAACTTTATTGTTGCTTGCTGTTTTAGTAAGATCATTTGTAAAGTTCTTTTTAAAGGGCTCGTAAGGGGAAGTTAAGTGGTAAAAGGTAAGAGAGGTGAGAATATCATAGAGAAAAGCCAAAATTAAGTAAAACATGAGTGGTTAAGTAACTAATCTTGAGTGTAAACACGTAAGGGAGTGTGTGAGGAAAACCAATCTATTTTTATTCCTAATAAATTTTTACAGGTTTAAAACATGAGTAGTGGAGGAGATAATCCTGAAATCGATATCAAGTTGTTTGTAGAGGCTGCCCAAGACCAATTCAAGCTTTTAAACATGAGGTTATATAATTTAGAGTCCCTATCCAATTTTAGATCCTCTAGAAAACATATGTTTGAGGAGAAGGAAAAGAAAGAATCTAATTATGATGAGAGTAATTCTCGAAAGGGTTAAAAGGCTGTTTCAAAACAGGATAGCAATTTGGGTAGTATTAAGATGAAAATCCCTACCTTTCAAGGGAAAAATGACCCTAAATTATGCTTGGAGTAGGAAAAAAAGGTAGAACATGTTTTTGATTATCATAATTACTCTAAAGAAAAGAAGGTTAAACTAGCAGTAGTTGAGTGCACAGATTATGCTAGCATTTGGTGGGATCAATTTACGATTAATAGGCATAGGAATAGTGAGAGATCTATTCAATCATGGGAAAAAATAAAGGTAGTGATGAGAAAGAGGTTCATACCTAGCCATTACTATAGGGACTTGTATAGAAAGTTACAAGGGCTGACTCAAAGATCCATGAATGTGGAGGATTACTACAAAGAGATGGAAATAGCCATGATTCAAGCCAATATAGAGGAAGATCATGAGGCAACTATGGCTAGATTCATTAGTGAGTTGAATAAAGAGATAGCTGATGTGGTGGAATTGCATCATTATGTGGAGATAAAGGAATTGTTGTATACAGCTATCAAGGTGGAAAGGCAATTAGAGTCTAAAGTCACTTCCAAATATTGTTCAACTTCTAGCTCTTCATGGAAGTCAAATTGAAAGAAAAACAAAGCTGCCACAAGACCTCAAAACAATACAAAGGCAAAAGATTCAATTACATTCTCTAAAGGTAAAATCGAAACTAAATCATCTTCTAAATCACCTGATGTTAAGTGCTTTAGGTGTCAAAGATTTGGGCATATTGCTTCTCAATGTCCAAATAAAAGGGCTATGATTATTATGGATAATGGTGATATAGAAAGCATAAGTTTAAGTGATAATGAAATGCCACCATTGGAGGATTGTAGTGATGTTGACATTGAAAAACCCGTGCATGGAGATATGCTCGTTACTAGGTGTGCTCTTAGCATACAGCCTAAGGAAGATAGTGATGAAATACAACATGAGCACATCTTTCATACCAGGTGCCATGTGAATAAAAAGGTATGTAGCATGATTCTTGATAGTGGCAGTTACACTAATGTTGCTAGTACCTTGATGGTTGAAAAGCTAAAGCTGCCTACATTAAAGCATCCAAGACCATATAAGCAGTAATGGTTGAATGATTGTGGAGAAGTTAAAGTGACAAAGCAAGTGTTAGTTGCATTCTCTATTGGCAACTACAAAGATGAGGTTCTTTGTGATGTTGCACCAACGCATGCCGGTCATCTACTCTTAGGGCATCCATGGTAGTTCGATAGGAAAGTTACTCATGATGGGTACAAGAACAAATATAGTTTTGTAATGAATAACCAAGTTATTGTATCAACTCCTTTCAAACCATTGAAGGCATATGAGGACCAGATTATGATAGCTAAAGAGTGCAAGATGAAAGAAAAAAATAAGTGTACGAGGAAAAAAAAGAATGATAAAAAGTGAGTGTGTGCAAGAGAGTAAAAGAAGCATCATAATGTGTAATAAGGAAGAAAATTCAGAATGTAAAGAGCAAAACAAAGACAAAAATAAGAGAGTTGGTGTTTTTGCAAATAAAAATGAGATTAAGAGTGCTATGTTGGCAAGGCAGCAACTACTTGTACTTTTGTACAAGGATGTTTATTTCTCAACTAACTATCTTAACCTTTCTTTGCCTAATGTGGTTGTTTCTTTGTTACAAGAATTTGCAGATTTATTTCCTGAGGAAATACCATACGGATTATCTTTTTTAAGAGGTATTGAGCATCAAATAGACTTCATTCCTAGTTCATTAATCCCTAATAGACCAGCATATAGAGCAAATCCTGAGGAGACAAAGGAGATTCAAATGCAAGTGGATGAGTTAATGCAAAAAGGATTCGTAAGAAAGAGTCTTAGCCCATGTTCAGCTCCTGTGACTTTTGTGCCAAAGAAAGATGGAACATGGCACATGTGTGCTGATTGTCGAGCCATTAATAAAATCACTGTGAAGTATAAACGTCCAATTCCTAGGTTAGATGATATGCTTGATGAATTGCATGGTTCATGTATGTTTTTTAAAATTGATTTAAAGAATGGCTATTATCAAATTCGCATAAAAGAAGGCAATAAATGGAAAACTGCTTTTAAGATAAAATACAGTTTATATGAGTGGTTAGTGATGCTGTTTGGTTTAACTAATGCACCA
>JBBYHO010079216.1:0-35809 GCA_038382025.1 Adansonia gregorii
TTCTAAAAAATTATAGGAACAAAAGCTTTTTAAATGAAACCAAAGCATCAATGTCATTTATCCCAATCATGAGAATGACTTTATGGTGTCCAACCATAAGAAAAAAGAGGTTGCTATGTGAATTTGTGCTTGTCCTAATCAATAGATGAGCTTTAACTCTAAAAATGATGGAAAAAGAAGCTTTTCTAATGAAACCAAAGCATCAATGTCATTTATCCCAATATAGAGAATGAGTTTATAGTGCCCAATGATGAAAAAAAAGAGATTACTGTCTAAATCTGTGTTTGTCATAATTAAGAAATGAACTTTAGTTATAAAAAATGGCAGAAAGAGAACCTTTGTTTATCAAACCAAAATATCAATGTCATTTATCATAAAGACTAGAATGAGTTCATGGTGCCTAATGATGAAAAGCGTGGAGATTATTATGTGAACCCAGGTTTGTCCCAAAGGATAAATGAACTTTAACTCTATAAAATGACAGAAACAGAAGCTTTTCTCATGAAACTAAAGCATTAATGCCATTTATCCTAACGAGGAGAATGAGCTTATGGTGCTCAATCAAGAAAAGAAAGGAGATTGCTATATGAATCTGTGTTTTTCCTAATTGACAAATAAATTTTAACTATAAAAAAATAAAGACAAGAAAAGCTTTTCATATGAAACAAAAGCATCAACGTCATTTACCCTAACGAGGAGAATAAGTTTATGGTGCCCAATCACAAAAAAAAAAGAGATTACTGCATGAATTCATGTTTGTCCTAGCTGATAAATGAACTTTAACGCTAAAAAATAATAAAAAGAGAAGCTTTTCTTATGAAACCAAATCACCAATGTCATTTGCCCCAACAAGAAGAATGAGTTTATGGTGCCCAATCATGAAAAAAAAGGGGATTACTATATGAATTTGTGATTGTCCCAATTGACAAATGAACTTTAACTCTAAAAATGATGGAAGGAGAAGATTTTCTGATGAAACCAAGGTATCAATGTCATTTACCCAAATACAGAGAATGACTTTATGTGCCCAATCATGAAAACAAAAGAGATTACGATGTGACTCTGTGTTTATCTTAATTGACCAAAGAACTTTAACTCTAAAAAATGATGTAAAAAGAAGCTTTTCTTATGAAACCAAAGCATCAATGTCATCTATCCCAATAAGGAGAAAGAATTTATAGTGCCTAAACGTGAGAAAAAAAAGAGACTACTATGTGGATATATTTTGTCCTAATTAACAAATGAACCTAACACTAAAAATGACAGAAAGAAAAGCTTTTCTTATGAAACCAAAGCATCAATGTTATTAATCACAATGAGGAGAATGAGTTTATGGTACCCAATTAGGAAAAGAAAGAAGATTACTATGTGAATCCATGTTTGCCCTAATTGACAAATAAATTTTAACTCTAAAAATGATGGAAAGGGAAGCTTTTCTTATGAAACCAAAGTATCAATGTCATTTACGCCAATAAGGAAAATGAGTTTATGGTGCCCAACCATAAATAGAAAAGATATTACTATATGAATCTGTGTTTATCCTAATTGATAAATAAATTTTAACTCTACAAAATGATTGAAAGAGAAGCTTTTCTTATGAAACCAAAACATCAATCTTATTTACCCTAATGAGAAGTATGAGTTTATGGTGCCCAATCATGAAAAGAAAGGGGATTACTATGTGAAACTGTGGTGGACCTATTTGACAAATAAACTTTAACTTTAAAAAATGATGGAAAGTTAAGCTTTTTTTACTAAACCAAAGCATCAATGTCATTTATCCTAATGTGAGGAATGAGTTTACAGTGCCCAAAAGTGAAAAGATTGTAGATTATTGTGTGAATCCATGTTTGTTGTAATTGACAGACGAACTTTGATTCTAAAAAATTGTGGGAATGAAAGCTTTTTAAATGAAACCAAAGCATCAATGTCATTTATCCCAATGATAAGAATGAGTTTATGGCGCCCAATCACGAAAAAAAGAGTTTACTATATGAATCTAACTTGTCCCAATTGACAGATGAACTTTAACTCTAAAAATAATGAAGAAAGAAGATTTCTTATAAAACCAAAACAACAATGTCATTTATTCCAATATGGAGAATGAGTTTATTGTGCATAATCCTACGAAGAAATGAGACTACTATATGGATTTGTGTTTGTTTCAATTGACAAATAAACTTAACACAAAAAAGATAGGAAGATGAGTTTTTCTTATAAAACCAAAGCATCACTATCATTTATCACAACAAGGAGAATGAGTTTATGGTGCCCAATTAGGAAAAGAAAGGAGATTACTATGTGAATCTATGTTTGCCCCAATTGACAATTAAATTTTAACTCTAAAAAAATGATGGAAAGATAAGCTTAAGAATCTATGTTTGCCCTAATTGACAAATAAATTTTAACTCTAAAAAATGATGGAAAGATAAGCTTTTCTTATGAAACCAAAGTGTCAATGTCATTTATGCCAATATGGAGAATGAGTTTCTGGTGCCCAATCATAAAAAGAAATGAGATTACTATATGAATTCATGTTTTCCTAATTGATAAATGAACTTTAACTCTAAAAAATGATGGAAAGAGAAGCTTTTCTTATGAAACCAAAGCATTAGTCTCATTTACCCTAATGAAAAGAATGAGTTTATGATGCCCAATCATGAAAAAAAAGGGATTACTATGCGAATCCATGGTTACCTTAATTGACAAATAAATTTTAACTCTAAAAAATAATGGAACTAGAAGCTTTTCTTATAAAATCAAAGTGTCAATTCATTTATGCCAATGAGGAGAATGAGTTTATGGTGCCTAATCATAAAAAAAAGGAGATTACTATATGAATTCGTGTTTGTCCTAATTGATAAATGAACTTTAACTTTAAAAAATGATGGAAAGAAAAGCTTTTTTTATGAAACCAAAGCATCAGTCTCATTTACCCTAATGAGAAGAATAAGTTTATGGTCTCCAATCATGAAAAGAAAGGGGATTATTGTGTGAATCTGTGGTCGTCCTATTTGAAAAATGGACTTTAACTCCAAAAAATAATGAAAAGAAAAGCTTTTTTATTAAACCAAAGCATGAATGTCATTTATCCTAATGTGAGGAATGAGTTTATGATGCCCAAACATTAAAAGAAAGTAGATTATTATGTGAATCTATGTTTGTCCTAATTGATAGATGAACTTTGATTTTAAAAAATTATGGGAATGAAAGCTATTTAAATGAAACCAAAGCATTAATGTCATTTCTCCTAATGATGAGAATGATTTTATAATGCCCAATCATGAAAAAAAAGGAGGTTACTATATGAATCCATGCTTATCCTAATTGACAAAGAAACTTTAACTCTAAAAATGATGGAGAAAATTTTTTTTCATGAAACCAAAGCAACAATGTCATTTATGCCGATGCAAAGAATGAGTTTATTGTGGGCAACCCTACGATGAAATGGGACTACTATGTGGATTTGTGTTTGTCCCAATTGATAAATAAACTTAACACTAAAAATAATGGGAAGAAAAGCTCTTTTATGAAACCAAAGCATCAATGTCATTTATCACAATGAGGAGAATGAGTTTATGTTGCCCAATCAGGAAAAAAAAGGAGATTACTATGTGAATCTATATTTGCCCTAATTGACAAATAAATTTTAACTCTAAAAAGTGATGGAAGGAAAAGCTTTTCTTATGAACCAAAGTATTAATGTCGTTTATGCCAATAAGGAGAATGAGTTTATGATGCCTAATCATAAAAAGAAACAAGATTACTATATGAATCCGTGTTTGTCCTAATTGATAATTGAACTTTAACTCTAAAAAATGATGGAAAGAGAAGCTTTTCTTATGAAACCAAAGCATCAGTCTCATTTACCCCAATGAGAAGAATGAGTTTATGGTACCCAATCATGAAAAGAAAGAGGATTCCTATGTGACTCCATGGTTGTCGTATTTGATAAATGAACTTTAACTCTAAAAAATGATAGAAAAAGTAATTTTTTTTATTAAACCAAAGCATCAATATCATTTATCCTGATGCAGGAAATGAGTTTACGGTACCCAAACATGAAAAGAAAGTAGATTATTATGTGAATCCATGTTTGTCCTAATTGACATACGAACTTTGATTCTAGAAAATTATGGGAATGAAAGCTTTTTAAATAAAACTAAAGCATCAATGTCATTTATCCCAATGATGAGAATGAGTTTATGGTGCCCAATCATGGAAAAAAAAGAGGTTACTATGTGACTCCATACTTGTCCCAATTAACAAATGAACTTTAACTCCAAAAAAGATGGAGAAAGAAGATTTCTTATGAAACCAAAGCAATTATGTCATTTATCCCAATATGGAGAATGAGTTTATCATGCTCAATCCTGCAAAGAAATGAGACTACTATGTGGATTTGTGTTTGTCCCAATTGACAAATGAACTTAACACTAAAAATGATGGAAAGAGAAGCTTTTCTTATGGAACCAAAACATCAATGTCATTTATGCCAATAAGGAGAATAAGTTTATGGTGCCCAATCAGGGAAAGAAAGATTACTATATGAATTTGTGTTTGCCCCAATTAACAAATAAATTTTAACTCCAAAAAATGATGGAAAGAGAAGCTTTTCTTATGAAACCAAAGCATCAATGTCATTTATGCCAATGAGGAGAATGAGTTTATGGTGCCTAATCATGAAACAAAAGAGATTACTATGTGAATTCATGTTTTCCCTAATTGATAAATAAACTTTAACTCTAAGAAAAGATGGAAAGAGAAGCTTTTCTTATGAAACAAAGCATGAATGTCATTTACTCAAATGAGAAAAATGAGTTTATGGTGCCTAATCATGATAAGAAAAGGGATTACTATATGAATCCGTGATTGTCCCAACTGACAAATAAACTTTAACTTTAAAAAATGATGGAAGGAGAGGCTTTCTGATGAAACCAAAACATCAATGCCATTTATCCTAATGCGGGGAATGAGTTTATGGAGCCTAATCAAGAAAACAAAGGATCTTACTATGTGAATTCGTGTTTATCCCATTTGAGAAATAAACTTTAACTATAAAAAATGATGGAAAGATAAGCTTTTCTTATGAAACCAAAGCCTTAATGCCATCTATCCCAATGCAAAAATTAAGTTTATGGTCCCCAATCATTAAAAGAAAGGAGATTACTATGTGCTTTATGTTTGTCCCATTTGGCAAATGAACTTTAACACAAAAAATGATGGAAAGAGAAGCATTTTTTATGAATCCAAAGCATTATTGCCATTTATCCCAATGTGAAAATTGAGTTTATGTGCTCAATCATGAAAAGAAAAGAGATTATCATATGAATCTATCTTTGTCTTAATTGACAAATAAACTTTAACTTTAAAAAATAATGGAAAGAGAAGCTTTTCTTATGAAACCAAATCATTAATGTCATTTGCCCCAGTGTGGAGAATGAGTTTATGGTGCTCGATCATGAAAACAAAGGAGATTACTAGTGATTCCATATTTGTCCCATTTGACAAATAAACTTTAACCCAAAAAATAATAGAAATAAAAGCTTTTCTTATTAAGCCAAAGCATCAATGCCATATATCCCAATGCGAAAATTGAGTTTATGATGCCTAATCATGAAAAGAAAGGAGATTATTATGTGAATCCGTGTTTGTCCCAATTGAGAAATGAACTTTAATTCTAAGAAATGGTGGAAATAGAACCTTTGTTTATTAAACCAAAGCTCCAATGTCATTTATACTAATCAGTAGAATGAGTTTAAGGTGCCCTATGATGAAAAAAATAGAGATTATTATGGGAACACATGTTTATCCCAATGGACAAATAAACTTTAACTCTAAGTAATGATGGAAAAAGAAGCTTCTCTTATGAAAACAAAGCATCAATGTCATTTATCCAAATATGGGGAATGAGTTTACAATTCCCAATCTAAAAAAGAAAAGAGATTATTATATGAATCCATGTCTATCCTAATTGACAGATAAACTTTGATTTTAAAAAATTGTAGGAATAAAAGCTTTTTAGATGTATCCAAAGCATCAATGCCATTTATCCTGATGAGGAGAATGATTTTATGGTGCCAATCATGAAAAAAATATGGTTACTATATGGATCCTTGTTTGTTTCACTTGATAAATGAACTTATACTCTAAAAATGATGGAAAGAAAAGCTTTTCTTATGAAAGTAAAGCATCAATGTCATTTATCCCAATGCAGAGAATGAACTTGTTGTGCCTAAGCATGAAAACAAAAGAGATTACTAAATGAATTCGTATTTATTCAAACTAATAAATAAACTTTAACTCCAAAAATTGATGAAGGTAAGGTTTTTCTTATGAAACCAATGCATCAATGTCATTTATCCCAATGTGGGGAATGAGTTTATGATGCCCAACCATGAAAGAAAAAAGGATTACCATGTGAATCTGTGTTTGTCCTAATTAATAAATGAACTTTAACCTTAAAAGATAATGGAAAGAGAAGCTTTCCTTATGAAACCAAAGCATCAATGTCATTTGCCCTAATGAGGAGAATGAGTTTATGGTGCCCAATCATGAAACAAAAGGATTACTATATGAATCCATGATTCTCCCAAGTGACAAATAAACCTTAACCCTATTTGACAAATAAACTTTAACTCTAAAAAATGATGGAAAAAAGCTTTTTTTATTAAACCAAACCATCAATGTCATTTATCCTAATGCGAGGAACGAGTATATGATGCCCAAACATGGAAAGAAAGTAGATTATTATGTGAATTCATGTTTATCCTAATTGACAAATGAACTTTGATTCCAAAAAATTATGGGAATGAAAGCTATTTAAATAAAACCAAAGCATTAATGTCATTTATCCTAATGATGAGAATGATTTTATGGCACCCAATCATGAAAAAAAAAAGAAGTTACTATATGAATCCATGCTTGTCCCAATTGACAAATGAACTTTAACTCTAAAAATGATGGAGAAAAAAGATTTCTCATGAAACCAAAGCAACAATGTCATTTATCTCAATGCGAAGAATGAGTTTATTGTGCATAATCCTGTGATGAAATGAGACTACTATGTGGATTTATGTTTGTCCCAATTGACAAATAAACCTAACACTAAAAATGATGGAAAGAGAAGATTTTCTTATGAAACCAAAGCATCAATGTCATTTATCACAATAAGGAAATGAGTTTATGGTACCCAATCAAGAAAAGAAAGGAGATTACTATGTGAATCTGTGTTTGCCCTAATTGACAAATAAATTTTAACTCTAAAAAGTGATGGAAGGAAAAGCTTTTCTTATAAAACCAAAGTGTCAATGTCATTTATGCCAATAAGGAGAATGAGTTAATGGTGCCCAATCATAAAAAGAAAGGAGATTACTATATGAATCCGTGTTTGTCCTAATTGATAACTAAACTTTAACTCTAAAAACGATGGAAAGAGAAGCTTTTCTTATGAAACCAAAGCATCATTCTCATCTACCCCAATGAGAAGAATGAGTTTATGGTACCCAATCATGAAAAGAAAGAGGATTACTATGTGAATCCGTGGTTGTCATATTTGATAAATGAACTTTAACTCTAAAAAATGATGGAAATAGAAGCTTTTGTTATTAAACCAAAGCATCAATGTCACTTATCCTAATGCGGGAAATGAGTTTATAGTGCCCAAACATGAAAAAAAAGTAGATTATTATGTGAACCCATGTTTGTCCTAATTAACAGATGAACATTGATTCTAAAAAATTATAGGAATGAAAGCTTTTTAAATAAAACCAAAACATTAATGTCATGTATCCCAAAAAGGAGAATGAGTGTATAGTGCCTAATCATGAGAAAAAAGAGGTTACTATGGGAATCCATTTTTCTCCCAATTGACAGATAAACTTTAACTCTAAAAATGATGAAAAGAGAAGCTTTTCTTATGAAAGCAAAGCATAAGTGTCATTTATCCCAATATAGAGAATGAGTTTATGGTGCCTAATCATGAAAACAGGGGAGATTACTATGTAAATCTATGTTTGTCCTGATTGACAAAAGAACTTTGACTCTAAAAAATGATGGAAAAGAAGTTTTTTTTTATGAAACTAAAGCATCAATGTTATTTGTTCCAATGAGAAGACTAAGTTTATAGTGCCCAATCTTGAGAAGAAGGCAAACTACTATATGGATCCATGTTTGTCCCAATTGATAATTAAACTTTAACACTAAAAATGTTGGAAAGAATAGCTTTTTTTATGAAACCAAAGCATCAATGTCATTTATCCCAATGAGGAGGATAAGTTTATGGTGCCCAATCAAGAAAAGAAAGGAGATTTCAATGTGAATTCATGTTTGCCCCATTTGACAAATAAATTTTAACTCTAAAAAATGTTAGAAAGAGAAGTTTTTCTTATGAAACCAAAGCGTCAATGTTATTTATCCCAATAAGAAGAATGAGTTTATGGTGCCCAATCATGGACAGAATAGAGACTACTATGTGAATCCATGTGTGTACCAATTGACAAATGAAGTTTAACTCTAAAAATGATGGAAATAGATGCTTTTTTTTATGAAACCAAAGCATCAATGTCATTTATCCCAATATAAAAAATGATTTTATGATTCCCTATCATGAAAAAAAAGATATTACCATGTGAATCCATATTTTTCCCAATTGACAAATGAACTTTAACTCTAAAAAATGGTGGAAAGAGAAGCTTTTCATATGAAACCAAAGCATTAACATCTTTTATCCTAATAGGGAGAATGAATTCAGGGTGCCCAATTATGAAAACAAAAGAAATTACTATGTAAATCTATGTTTGTCCCATTTGACAAATGAACTTTAACACTAAAAAATGATGGAAATAGAAGCTTTTGTTATGAAATTGAAGCATCAATGTCATTTATCCAAATGAGGAGAATGAGTTTATGGTGCCTAATCATAGAAAGAAAGAAGATTACTATATGAATTTATGTTTGTCCTATTTGACAAATGAACTTTTACTCTAAAAAATGATGGAAAGAGAAGCTTTTCTTATGAAACCAAAGTATTATTGTCATTTGTCCCAATGAGGAGAATGGGTTTATGGTGCCTAATCACGAAAAGAAAAGAGATTACTATATAAATCTATGTTTGTCCCAATGACAAATGAACTTTAGCTTTAAAAAATGATGAAAAGAAAAGCTTTTCTTATAAAACCAAAGCTTCAATGTCATTATCCCAATGTGGAGAATGAGTTAATGGTGCCCAATCATAAAAAAATAGATTACTACATGAATTAACATTTGTCCCAATTAAGAAATGATATGACATAATATGGTTGACCTAACTTAGCAGCCCAAAGGATAAAAAGTTTAAGTATATAGGCCCAATCAGACGATTAATAGTTAAAAGAGTGAATTTGGTGTAGCATGTGCTTAGTAAGGAAATCCTTGAAGATTTTAAATGTCTTCTTGAAGTAAGAAAGTCAGCATCATGCAAATTAGGAAACTTTTTGTATGCTGATTATTACTTTATCTCTAAGGCTTTTTGTTTTTATTTTAGGAAGGTTTTCGTTCTTTAGCTTGTAAGAAAATTAATTCCTTTGACTATTTTATTTTAGGAAGTTTCTTTGTAGGAAGGTTTTACTTTTTTTTATGGGCAAGCAATATCTTAATTAATTATTTAGGATTAAGTATCCTTTTCTTGTAAAGGTCTTTGGCCATATTCTCTGCTATAAATAAGAGGCCTTATGCTTGTTTTTGGGGTATTCAAAGTTGATTGATAAAGTAGCTGATTATTTTTAGTTCTTTTCTTTTATCCAAGTCTTCTTGGTGGTGAGTTTGTGAGATTTATCTTTTTGGTTTCTCTTCCCTAAAAGTGGCATCCAACCTTTGTATTGATTGTGGCAAGGACTCTTATCAATTAATCAAGGTTTATTCCTTCCATCCTTCTAACTTTCAGATTCTAGATTTTTTTCTTCTATTTTGTTTTGAATCATTAGAGACCTATTTTCATTGAGTTATATTCTTATAAAGCTCATCATTATTGGCATCAGAGCTAAGGTTTTTAAGGTTTAGAGTGATAAACACAATGTCAGAAGGTAGCGAGACCCATTACCACTAAATATGAGATTACAACCAAGAATAAGTTCTAAACAAGCTCGTCTTATAACGCTTGAATTTAATAACAAAGAGCTTCATAAATGTATGGATCAACTTGTGTATATGGTGGAAAGATTGGCCGTGAATCAACCATAAAACAATCATCCGCAATGATGAAGAGTTGATAATGATGAGGGTGATGATTATAATGATCCGAGCGTAGATGAACCTGAAAAAGCACCAAGGCAATTGTGGCAGCCAAGAACCTTTGATAATATCAAGATAAAGATTCCACCTTTGCATGGAACAAGCTCTTTCGAAGAGTACTTGAAGTGGGTACGTGTTGAAAAAATTTTTGAGTGTCAAAAACACACCGAGGCTAAAAGGGTAAAGCTTGTGGCTTTAGAGTTTACTGATTACACTAATCTGTGGTGAGGGAATCTAAAGGTACAAAGAAGGAGTGGAAGAGAAAATCTAATCTCGACATAGAGGCTTTTAAAGAGGCTTATGGAAAAAAGGTTTGTAACTCAATACTATAAGCAAGGGCTATTCTTTAAGTTGTAAACTTTGCAATAAGGACCTTATTGTGTTAAGGATTACGTGAAAGAGTTTGAGATGTTAATGATGCAGCATAATCTACAAGAAGCTCAAGAACAAACCATTGCAAGATTCATTGGTAGGTTGCATAAGCAGATTGCAGATTCGATGAAGTTACAACTATATGCCACATTGGATGATGTGATTACATTGGCTGTGAAGATTGAAGGGCAACGTAAGAGAGGCTTGTCTAGGGTAAGTAAACCTTACACCTCGTCTTCTTTTTCATTTTATATCTCCAAAACGATCCCAAAACATGAAGAAAAAAGGATCCTACTAAGATAACCATTGTTAAAAAAGAGAAAAAAAGTTAAAAATTCGTAACTTTAAACAAAAGCTGTGACATCAAGTGTTTTAAGTGCCTCAAGCTTGGACACATATCTTCTCAATGTCCTAACAAGAAGGTAATGATCGTTCATGAATCAATTGAATAAGTTACTAGTGATGATGAATTAGATTTAGAAGTAGAAGTAGAAGCAAAGCAAGTCACACCTCTCAAAAAAGGAGAATTGCTTGCTATTTATCACAATCTGGCTATACAATTAAAAAAAGAGGAGGGACAGCGGGATTCACACTTGTTGCAACATTAATGGCAAGGTTATGGTTTAATCATTGATAGAGGAAGTTACACTAATGTAGCCTCTAATACATTGGTTAATAAATTAAACCTTACTAGTACTAAACATCCACGTCCTTATCATTTGCAATGGCTAAACAACGAGGGAAACCTGAGGGTTAAAGAATAAGTGAAAGTGTCATTTACCATAGAAAGGTGCAAAGATGAAGTAACGTGTGAAGTGGTACTAATGAATGCTGGCCATGTGCTTCTTGGAAGACTTTGGACAGTTTAATCGATACACCATGCATCATAGGTATGCAAACACCTATTCTATTTTAAAGGATTGTAAATGTGTGCTATTGACACCTCTCAGTCTTTCCCGCATAATGCAAAACCAGTTGGCAATCAATAAAATAATGAATGATAGCTTATTTGCCAACAAGGAAGAGGCAAAGCATGCTTTAATATCCAATGAGATTGTTTACTTGTTGATAGCTAAGGAGATTTCAAGGGAAGGTGAAGCTGTCCATCAAAAATTGGAAAAAAAATATTAAAGAAATTTTTTTGATATTTTCCTAGAAGAACTCCCAAAGAAGTTACCACCAATTTGTAGAATAAAGCATCAGATTAATCTTATACCTGGTTCACCATTGTCCAATGGACTAGCGTATCGATGCAACCTAGAAGAAGCTAAAGAACTCTAATGGCAAGTAATAGAGTTAATGGAAAAGGGCTATGTTAAAAAGTCTATGAGTCTATATGCAGTACCTACTATTTTGGTGCCTAAGAAGGATGGATCAATGCATATATGCATAGATAGCTATTCTATTAACAAGATTACAACAAAAAACCACTATCCCATTCCACAGCTTGATGACATGTTGGACAAGTTACATGGCTTTTTTATCTTTTCTAAGATTGATCTCAAGAGTGGATACCATCAAGTTCGAATAAAAGAAGATAATGAATGGAAAAAAGCCTTCAAGACTAAGTTTGGGTTGTCTGAATGGATAGTCATGCCCTTTGGCTTGTCCAATGCTTCTAGTACATTCATGTAGCCAATGAGTCATGTTTTATGAAAATTCATTAGTCATTTTGTTATTGTTTATTTTGATGACAAACTTGTCTATAGTAGGAGCTTTGATAAACTTATGGAGCATCTTACAAAAGTGTTTAAAGTGCTTTGAGAAGACAAGCTATTTGCCAACCTTAAGAAATCTATCTTTTGCAAGGATTATCTAGCTTTTCTTGGCTATGTCATTTCCTAAAATAGAGTTGAGGTTGATGAAGAGAAGCTTAAAGCTATGAAAGAGTGGCCAATTCCCACTAATGTTGCTAAAGTCTAAAGTTTTCATGGTTTCGTGTCCTTCTATAGACATTTTTTGAAAAATTTTAACACCATTACAACTTCTTTGACTGAGTGCATAAAGAATGAAATAGAGTTTAAGTGGATTGAAGTAGGATGACAAAGTTTTAACTTGATTAAGGAGAAGTTATGTAACGAGGGTTGGGTGCTTGATGCTATCTTGGCTGAAATGAGCCAGCATAATTTATAATGTTGGCCTCCTCTTCCTTTTTCTTATTGGCCATGGGCTCCTTACTCTATCCAACTATTTCCTTGATCAACATTCTACCACTCTTAGTGGCAACATCAATCATTTCTCTAGAAAGAGCGAAGTCTATGAATTTCTTAGTGGCATTTCCTACGACCTTCTCATAATAAGAGCGTGTAAAGTGTAGATGAAAATGATTGTCATTTTTTTTCTGTAAGGGGAGGCTAGACTGAAGGTGCTTCCTTTTGCCATTTTTGGACGTATTACCTGAAACTTTCAGTGGATCTCTTCTCGAAATTCATCAAGGAAAATTGACCCGGTGCTAAATCTAACACATGCTAGTATTGATTTAGAAAGGCCTTAGCCAAGTCAACCTATGATTGGATTTTGACATTGGCTAGCTCAATATACCACTAAGCTGCTACCCTAGTGAGGCTATGCTGGAAGCAATAGACAAGGAGCTTTTTATCTTTCTTGTACCTAGCCATATTTCATAGGTATATTTAGAAATGGATGGATGGATCAATGGTTCCATTAAACTTCTCAGACTCTGGAACTTTGAACTTTAGGCAAATGACAAGGTTGGATACCAAAGACAGTGATTGTGCATTAAGAGCTCTGAACTTATCACTCCTCTTGATAGCTTAAGGCATTTTTCTAGTAATTGGAATTTGTTCACTTCTTGTGTAGTCATGGTAGACTTTTGACCTTCTATTTTCTCTGGTTCTTTATGGTCAAGGGTTATCGGATTTACCGATGAGACTTTTGAATTCACCCCTTGAGTACCAGGAATAAATTAGCCTATCGCAATGGGATTTAGGTAGATAATTGGCAGAGCTTCAGTGACAGGTGGAAGAGTGGGCCATTATTCTTGTCTAGCTTCCTATTGGGTGGGTTCTGGATTATTGGTAGGGGGACTTTCTATGTTGGATGGATTATTCCTTGTTTCAGCAGTGCTGGCTTACCTTTTTTCTTCAATTGAGGCTGTCATTAATTTCATGAGTTTCGCTATTTGAGTTTGCATTTTGCATTATTGACAGAGCATTTGGTCTTATGATTCCTTAACCATTAGCTTAAGTCACTCAATATGAGCTTCATGATCACTCTCCATGATTTGTTTATAGCATCACGTTTTGTAAAGATGTAGGATGTTAGGTTTTATTTTCTTGATTAACCCTGAAGTCCCTTGCACTTTTATGGCCTAATTCCTGTATTAGACTTCTACTTGAAAATATTTGTATTGATGAGTGATTATGATGCAATGATGAGTTAAGGTACCAAATAATTGATGTAAGTGTAAAAAGGTGAAGGTAAATATGCAAATGCATTGGAGAAAATTGAATCCTAGAGTAGCTTTGTCAATAACATCTTTCATAGAGCCACAAGAAGGTCCTTTGCTGAATACTAAACTAGAACAATTGTCTCAAAATAATGATAGTCATGATAGTTATGATAAGATGATGCATGCAGCAAAGCACTAACAAAGGGAAATGAGTTAGTGAAATGCATAAGAGACAAATGTAAGTACTTAAAGAATTTAAGAACATCAGAGAAAAAAATTCATGACATGTCTCAACCAAATTGAAGAGACATGAAACGAGTAGTGTATCAATATGCCAGGATGCAATCTACCTTTCCTGAGGGGATTTAATATCTTATTTTGAGGGAAAAATAACTGGCCAGTAGTAATATTCATTTATCACCACTAGTGTAGACGCGCGTTAAGCCATGACTCAGACAGCATAATGACTTACAGTATGAATGATGGTTTTTATTCACTATCACTTATTTATACAAAGGTTAGCCATCATTCGGGCGGCAAAACAGCATGCCTTGATAAATGATAAAAATGCAGATGCGAGTGACAATTGTATTCTCATTGCCACCTACATAATTATGGTAATTCAGAGAAAAGGTTAGGAATGTTTCCTCAAGTGACCCTATTCTCTAAATATTTTAACAATCATGCTGAACAAAAGATTAGTTGATAAAATAAAGAAAAGGGTCATGGTTAAGTAATGACCAAAGATTGAAAGAATCAGAAGCCTAGCAAGATACAGTTAGTTATTGGCTTAACTCTTTATACTATATCCTAAACGGAGTCACCAAGCTGTCACAACGTACCTAGGGTGGATCCTTGCAGATCTATGGGTGCATACAACTTAAAATATTTTCTTGACATGGAAATGTTTTCTTGATGGAGACTTTTCTTTCATGATGCGATGAGAATGAGAATGTATGGATTCTTGATTTTTGGTATAGTGAAAGGGACTACAGGATGAATCACTCATCTTATGGTCTTCGATGACTATCATGAAATGGCTGACGCTTGGAGTCAACACTGATCATTTTGGGCTCGGAATGATCGGATGCCTATTGAAACCTATGTTTTGAGTTACAAAACTCAAAACACCGATCCCATGGTCTACGTAATACCAAGATTTGTCATTTAGGTTCGGGAGTTGGTTATGCATGCGATGCACGAAATTGGTACCTTACTAGCCATATCTTATCTTGATTTTGATTCTTCCAATCTTAACTTGTCATTATTTTGATATAACCTTTTTAATGCATGAACCTTATAGAAATACCAATCGAGGTTTTGATGAAAAAGATTTAATCTCATATACGCCCCAGAGAGATGGGGAATATAGAGATTTTCAATAAAAATGACCTTTGGATTTTACTGTGAAAATGGAATGTTCCACTTTGGGCAATGGAGAGATACCCACATGGAACATTACCTTTAATTTTATTTGAAATGATTTGAAACATGAATGCAAATAATCATCATAAAGAAATCATGTTAGTGAAGTAACAAATGAAGTAACAGAGCATGGATCATTCAATGCAATGATAAAGAAAAGGAATGGACTATTGGAATTTATCCTGTAATTGGCATAGATTATCTGGGAATCAATAAATTTTGAGATGCATCTGGGTTTCTTGATTAAGCGAAGTTTGTATATTCATGAAAGTCCAAGAAGGAGAAAATTTTAACTAAAGTTGAAAAACAGGGTTGGAATATAGATGGGGTTGGGGTATCCCTATGGATGATAAATCATTTTGACAAAGGAAAATTTTTCAGAAAAGGGAGGTTAGGGTATCCCCTCAGAAAGTCAGGGTTAGAGTATCCCTAAAAATGACATGTTTGACACTCTTTAAAGAAATTGAGTTGGAAAACTTAAATTGACAAAACTTTATGATTTAGAAAATGAGTAGGCATTTAGCCAACTTTTGGCAAAAGAAATCACTGTGAATGAGGATGGTAAAGATGTAAAATATGTTTATGCCTTGATACGAGCCTATAGGAGGTCAAAGTATGTTCTCGAGGTTGATGGGGTGGTACGGAGACATTCGAATGTCTTAAGATGAAATTTGGAAAAACAACTCAATTTTGACCATAATCAAAAACAAGGGACAGCATCACGCTATCCTACTTCCCGAATTTATTCTAAATTGATTTGAAGGCTTTAGAGGGTGGACAAGATATTGTTAGAACTTGACAAAGGTCAACCTAAAAATATTCCCAATATACAAAAAGTCATTTTCTGGGGGAATAAATTTTCATGTTTGGATTAGTTTCACTGCTTGTAGAGCATACGAGGGACAAGGTGCATCAAAATTTGAAAAATCATTCTGGACTCATCTGGTAACAAAAAATTACAAATAATACCTTTCCAAAAAGGGAATTTCCTGAATCTTTTAGGAAAAATGTTTCAAGAATTTGGAAAAATCATTTAGTGGGCCTAACTGGCCCAACCAGAATACATGTTCAAATTCTAAAAGTTGTAGACAATTTAGATTTGGAAAATCATAATTCTCTCATCTGGAATGATCCAGGGGTGAATAAGACATCGTTTTAAAGTTGGTTCAACATGCTTTGAGCAAAAAATATCTAAAAATTCATGAAAAATCATTTAGGATTTTAAAATGATTTTTCAATTTGCAATAGTTGTGCTGCTAGCAAGGGACAAAGCAAAGCAAGGGATATCTCTTATTTTTTGATGTCTACAGGTCCAAACTAAAGACATTGACATTCGAACATCTATGACTGAAGGGAAAAAGTGGCATAAGTGTCACAAACTGATTTGCACAGTCCCATAGTAGTTTGGGGCAATGAAATCGCTTGTTCATCATACCACTTATAATTTAGACTCAAATAAGACACAAACATTTAGGGAATATTTGTCTAACCATTTTTGTTTCAAAATCAAAAGATTTGGGCTTGTTTAACCAAGATTCCAGATCTGGAAAACTTAATTTCCCCCAAGATATTTTGCTAACTTTAAGGAAAATGCTAAGTCCATGCTAATTTTCATTGGTCGAGGTTAACATACTTGGCTTAGGGGTTTTTGAAAATCATTTTTTGATAGCCATCAACCATGCATTTTTATAGCCATCAAACATGCATTTTGATAAGAGGAAGATAACAAACATACAAGGGGATGGCATATAACATGAATAGGGATGCTAACTTTACCAATGGTTTAGACAAATAAAGTGTTATGCATTATGATAAGACAATGTTATGGACACTGAAAATGGTAATGATTCATGCAAGTTGATGTGTAAATGCGTTTGAAATGTGTTAGGTTAATGATTCATACATGGATTAAGGATAACAAGTTGCATGGACATAGCATAAAATGCATGAGCAAGAGATATCAAACTAATAAGGATGAAATGAGGCATTTAGCACATCAAAGGGGCATTAAGGCATCCAAATAATAAACTACCTAACCGAAGGCCACAATAATGCATGATAATTCTAAAAGGGTAATGGAAACATGGAGAGCTCACTAAAATGATGAAGATGCTAAAAAATAGAAAATGCAAGTGATAAAGTAGGATGATATACCAGCAAAACTTTTATTTTTAGCCAAACAGCTAGAGCAGCAGAGATGGCTTGAATTTCCCTCTCTTCTTTTTTGTTAATAAGCAAGAAAAAGAGAGAAAAATAAGGTTTTGGTTATGGTATGGATGAGGGTGATTTTAAAAATGTGTAGTGGTTGAAAGTGAGTGTTTTAGGGCTATTTTTGTGTGGTGAGTGGAGAGCTAGGGATTCTGGTTTTCTTGGTGTAGGAATATTTTGGAAGTTAAAAATGGGCTAGAATCTAACCTTTTTTAGCTGAGATAGAAGTGGTCCCTTTAGACCAGCATTTTGGAGCCAAATTAAAGGTGTTTTTAGCCATTTTTGAAGGAGGACAATGTAATGTTAGCATGGTGGCTATACGGTGGCTATGAGGAGCAACTTGCTACCAATGTGATGAGCATAGAGTGGCTATGTTTAAAGGCTAAAATAATTTTCTAGCAAATAGGGCGGCTAATGGTGATATTGGTTAGCAAGCTAGGAGTAAGAGGATCATGTGATATTGACCTTTTTTGATCCAATATAGACTTCAAAAAAATTTTATGACTAATTCAAAAGCCTAAATTCATAATTTGATATGTGTTTTAATGTTTCTTAATGCAAAGAAATAAGTTAAAATCGAGTTTTGGATCAATGGTGGACGAGTTAAAAATGCTTGGATTGTGAAAATAGCCTACATGTATCGATACATTGCATAATGCATCGATACATTTGGTCTAAAAACTTTGATGGTATCGATACAGTGAACATTGTATCGATACAATGAACCTTTGTATCGATACTATGAACCACTATATTGATACATGTTGATATGTATCGATTACATTCGTTTACAAAATGCATGCTTTGGTCTTAGCATGGCCTAGTATCGATACATAAGGTCCTGTATTGATACAGAGGCCCATGTATCTATGCATCTACATTTTGTATCAATACAAATAGGGATATTTCAAATTTATGGATTGTTGGAGTATTTTATCAATATGTGAGAACCATGTATCGAAATATTCAAGTAAAATTGTGAATTTTCTCGTATCTTTTGTCTCTAGACACCTTGAACTCCGTCATTTGATGCCACATCTTTACATTTACCTTTGATATGATCCTTAGGCCTTCTTGACCTCCTCAAAATACTTTTTTGCATTGCTCCCTCTCACGTCCATGCTCTAGATTGCTAAAAATTAGCCCAGACAAAATAAGGTGTCTACACTTGGCAACCTTACTTATCACTTAAAGAGTTCGTGATTCATACAGATCATGAGTCGTTAAAACATTTGAAGGGATAAACCAAGTTGAATAGAAGACATGCCAATGGATGGAGTTCTTGCAGATGTTTCCCTATGTAATTAAGTACAAGAAATGGAATCTTAACATTGTATGCACTTTCATAAAGTTATGCATTAATCTCTATGCTTAATACGAGACTAATGGGGTTTGATTTGATGATAAAGTTGTATAAAGAGGACCTATACTTTGCAAAGATCGATCAAGAGTATATAAAGGGAGCAAAAGAGGGTTATTTTCAACAAGAAGGATTTCTCTTCAAGTCTAGCCACTTATGCATTCCCTTTTGTTCAATTCAAGAGCTTTTGGTGCATAAAGCTCATAATGAAGGTCTTGCTAGACACTTTGGAGAAAAGAAAACATTAGAAGCATTGAAAGTACACTTTTATTAGCCAGCAATGAATTTTAGATGTTCATAAAATTGTAGAAAGATGTATCATATGCAAAAAGGTGAAGAGCAAGGAGATGGCATAAGGGTTATACATGCCTTTGCCTGTACCTGGACATCTTTGGGAACACGCAAGCATGGATTTTGTTATAGGTTTACCTAAGACATCATGGGGAAATGGTTCGATAATGGTTGCAGTAGATTGCTTTTTCAAGATGTCATACTTCATTCCATGCTATAGAACTGATGATCCCAGCCATGTAGGTAATTTATTCTTCAAAGAAATAGTTCAACTACATGGGATACCTAAGAGCATTGTTTTTTATCATGATGCTAAGTTTCTAAGCTATGTGTGGAAGACTTTATGGAAGAAGCTTGGAACCAAGTTCTTATTTAGCACAGCTTGTCATCCGCAAAATTGATAGGTAAACGAGGTCGTGAATAGAACACTTTCAGCTTTGCTTAGGACGGTGGTGAACAAGAACCTAAAGAATTGGTATGAGTGCTTAGCATATGTAGAGTTCGCTTACAATCGTAATGTACACAATGCTATTAAGCATTCTCCTTTTGAGGTGGTCTATGGTTTCAACACAACTACACTTTTTGATCTAGCACCAATACCAATTAGTGAAAGAAGTTGTATAGGTGGAGCTAAAAAGGCTCAAATGGTGAAAAATATGCACAAGAAAGTTAGAGAATAGATCGAGAAAAAGAACAAAGTTTATGGAAGATCAGCAAACAAAAAGGGAAAGCAAGTCCTATTTAAACCAAGAGATCTTATATGGATTCATCTTCGCAAGGATTCCCTAATTAAAAGAAGGCTAAGTTGATGCCATGAGCTGATGGTCCTTTTAGGGTCCTTGAAAAGTTAAATGATAATGCTTACAAGCTTGACCTACTAGAAGAATACAATGTGAGTACTGCGTTTAATGTCTAAGATCTTACAACCTACTTGAAAGACACCTTGGGTAATGGAGATAATGTGGATTAGAGGGTAAATCCTTTTCAATAAGTGGGAAATGATGTGGCACATCATGGTTGGCCTAAGTTAGCAAGCCCAATGGAGAAAAAGTTTGAATATACAGGCCTAATCACACGATCAAGGGTTAAAAGAGTCAACTTGGTGTATCATGTGCTCAATAAGGAAGATCTTTAAAGATTCTAGAAGTCTTCTTGAAGCAAGAAAGTCAGCATCATCCAAATTAGGAAAGTTTTGGTGTGCTAATTATTACTTAATCTCTAAAGCTTTCGGTTTTTATTTTAGGAAAGTTTTAACTCTTTAGCTTCAAGGAAATTAATTCTATTGACTATTTTATTTTAGAAAGGTTCTTTCAGGAAGGTTTTACTTTCTTTATAGGCAATCAATATCTCAATTAATTATTTACAATTTAGTTTTCTTTTCTTATAAAAAGGTCTTTAGCCATATTCTCTACCATAAATAGGAGACTTTATGCTTATTTTTGGGGCATTCAGAGTTGATTAATAAAGTGCCTAATTATTTTTAGTTCTTTTCTCTTATCCAAGTCTTCTTGGTGGCGAGTTTGTGAGACTTTTCTTTTAGGTTTCTCATCCCTAAAAGTGGTGTCAAACCCTTGTATTGATTGTGGTGAGGATTTTTATCATTCAATCAAGGTTTATTCCTTCCATCCGTCTAACTTCTAGATTTCAGATTTTTTTATTTTTTTATTTTTTTGTTTTTATTTTGAATCATTAAAGACCAATTCCCATTGAGTTATATTCTTATAAGGCTCATCAATAAATGAACTTTAACACTAAAAAAGATGGAAGGGGAAGTTCTTATGAAACAAAAGCATCAAGGTCATTTATCTTAATAAAGGGAATGAGTTTATGGTGCCCAATCATGAAAAAAAAAGAGATTACTATGTGAATCCGTGTTTGTCCCAATTAAAAATGAGCTTTAACAATAAAAATAATGGAAAGAGAAACTTTTCTTATGAAACCAAAGCATCAACATCATTAATCCTAATGAGGAGAATAAGTTTATGGTACTCAATCATGAAAAGAAAAAAGATTACTATTTGAATCTGTGTTTGTCCTAATTGATAAATGAACTTTAACTCTAAAAAATGATAGAAAGAGAAGCTTTTCTTATGAAACCAAAGCATCAATGTCATTTGTCCCAATGATGAGCATGAGTTTATGGTGCCCAATCATGAAAACAAAGGAGATTACTATGTGAATCCGTGTTTGCCCCAGTTGACAAATAAACTTTAACTCTAAAAATGATGGAAACAAAAGCATTTCTTTTGAGACCAAAACATCAATGTTATTTATCCCAATGAGGAGAATAAGTTTATGGTGCCCAATCATGAAAGAAAAAGAGATTACTATGTGAATTTATGTTTTTCTTCCAACTAAGAAGTGAACTTTAACTCTAAAAAAATGATGGGAAAAAAGCTTTTCTTATGAAACCAAAGCTTCCATGTCATTTACCTCAATGAGGAGAATAAGTTTATGGTGCCCAATTATGAAAGGAATGGAGATTACTATGTGAATCCATGTTTGTCCTAATTGCCAAATGAACTTTAACTCTTAAAAATAAGAGAAAGAGAAGCTTTTTCTATGAAACTAAAGCATCAATATCATTTATCCTAATAAGGGGAATGAGTTCATGGTGCCCAATAATGAAAAAAAGAGGCTACTATGTGAATTCACATTTGTCCTAATTGCCAAGTAAACTTTAAAATTAAAAGTAATGGAAAGAGAAGCTTTTCTTGTGAAACCAAAGTGTCAACGTCATTTATCCCAATGAGGAGATTGAGTTTATGGTGCCCAATCATGAAACGAACGTAGATTACTAAGTGAATCCATGTTTGTAGCTTTTCTTGTGCATTCGTTTTCATTACATTGAATGATCCATGTTACATTGCTTCATTTACTACCTCACTAGCGTATTTCTTTGTGATGATTATTTGCATTATTTTTTCAAATCATTTCAAATAAAATTAAAGTTAATGCTTCGCGTGGGAATCTCTCTAGTGACCAAGGTGGAACATTCCATTTTCAAAGTAAAATACAAAAGTCATTTTATTAAAAATCTATATATTCCCCAACTCTCCGAGGCGTATATGAGATTAAACCTTTTTATCAAAACCTAGATTGTATTTCTATAAGATTCATGCATAAAAGAGGGATATCAAGAAAATCAAAATTGAGACAAGACATTGCTAGGAAGATACCGATTTTGGGCATTACAAAGAGGTTCATACCTCATCATGCGTAGCCAACTCCTGAACCCAAATGGTAAATCTTTGCATTACGTAGACCACGGAATTGATGTTTTAAGTTTTGTAACTCAAAACATAGGTTTTAATAGGCATCCGATCATGCCTACCCCAAAATGATTAGTGGCGACTCTAAGCATTAGCCATTTTGTGATAGTCATCTGAGACCAATAAGATGAGTGATTCATCTTATAGTCCCCTTCACTGTATCATAAGTCAAGAATCCATCTATTCTCATTCTCATAATGTTGCAAAAGAAAAGTCTCGGTCAAGAAAACTTTTCCAAGTTAAAAAAATATTTTAAGTCATGCGCACCCATAAATTTGCAAAGATCCACCTCGGGGTATGTTGTGACATGCGGGTGACAATTGTATGCTCATTGTCACCTACATACTTATTGTAATTGAGAGTA
Organism: Adansonia gregorii; assembly: GCA_038382025.1. NCBI lineage: Eukaryota > Viridiplantae > Streptophyta > Magnoliopsida > Malvales > Malvaceae > Adansonia > Adansonia gregorii. The sequence goes on from JBBYHO010079216.1 coordinate 22,974, forward strand.
AGGTTAGGAATGTTTCCCTAAGTGACCCTATTCTCCAAGTATTCTAGTAGCATTTTAGTATGGTTTGACATGGTTTAGCTCGTAGGGCTCATTATATGAGGTTTAGGTTGATGCCTAAATAGGTATCTAAATTGCTCCTTCGTTCGGTAAGGACAATTAAGGGACCTTGATCCTAGACCCATTGCGGGTTTAGCAAAATGGGTTCGATCTATTAGATGTATTTCTCTATGCAAAAACAGAGGGTTACTCACGAGACACATAGGTCGATTACATTTGGAAAGTCATTGCCATGCCTAGCGAAGGATTACTCACGAAGGTGAATAGTTCACTTCCTCCAAATGATTGGGTTGTAACCATGCCATAGAGTTTGGCGAGACACTAATGCACATATTAGTATGTGGTGTGTGACAAGCAAACAATCAAACCTTTTTGTTTACTTTCGTATTACCGTTTTTATTAAATTGATGATTATTCAAAAATAAGACAATCCTGAAAATCATGCCAAACAAAATATTAGTTAATAAAATTAAAAAAAAGTGTAGTTAAATGATGATTGAAGATCGAAAAAAATGGAAACCTAGCAAGACATGGGTAGTTATTGGCCTAACTCTCTATACTGTCCCCAGCGAAGCCGCAAAGTTGTTGTAATGTACCCCAGGGTGGCTCATCGCAGATCTATGGGTGTGCATGACTTAAAATATTTTCCTGACTTGGAAATATCTTCTTAACCGAGTTTTTCACGATGTGATGAGAACGAGAATGTACAGATTCTTGACTTATGATAAAGTGAAGGGGGCCATAAGATGAATCGCTCATCTTTTTGGTCTCAGATGACCATCATGAAATGGCCAACGCTTGGATTGCAACTAATCATTTTGGGTGAAGCATGACTGGATGCCTATTAAAACCTAAGTTTTGAGTTACAAAACTTAAAACATTAATCCCGTGGTCTACATAGTACAAAGATTCGTCGTTTGGGTTAAGGAGTTGGTTACACACGATGAGGTGCAAACCTCTTCGCGACACCCATAGTCGATACCTTACTAGCTATGTCTTATCTCGGTTTTAATTTTTTCAATCTTGTCATTATTTTGATATAAACCCTTTTAATGCATGAATCTTATAGAAATAATCCATGTTTTGATGAAAATATCTAATCTCATATACGCCTCAGAGAGATGGGAAATATAGAGATTTTTTGATAAAAATAACCTCTAGATTTTGCTTTGCAAAAAAGAATACTTCACTTTAGGCATTGAAAAAGACACCCCCCGTGGAATATTACCTTTAGTTTTACTTATATGATTGGAAAACATGAATGCAAATAATTATCATGAAGAAATCACATTAGTGAGGCAGCAAATGAAGTAACATAACATGGATCATTCAATGCAATGATAAAGGAAGGGGATAGAGTATTGAAATTTATCTCACAATTAGCATCGATTATCTGGGAATAACCGAATCAACAATTTTTGAAATGCATCTAGGTTCCTCGATTAAATGAGGTTTGTTTGACACATTTACAGAAGTTTAGGAAAGAGTAAAAAATTTAATTGTAGTTGAAAGACAAGGTTAGAGTATCCCTTCAAAAAGGTGAGGTTGAAGTATCCTTGTGGATGATAAATAATTTTGACAGAGGAATTTTTTTTAAAGGTTGACAATTTTGAAAAATGTGGTTGGAATATCCCCTCAGAAAGTCAGGGTTGGAGTATCCCTATAGACGACAAATAATTTAACAAAGGAAGATTCTTTAGATCTTGACAATTTCGAAAAATAGGGTTAGAGTATCCCCTTGAAAGGTTAGGGTTAGAGTATCCCTGAAAGTGGCATATCTGAAGCTCTTTAGAGAAGTTACATTAGTAGACTTAAATTGACAAAACTTTGTGATTTGGAAAATAAGTAAGCATTTTGACGACTTTTGGCAAAAAAATTATAGTGAATAAGGATGATAAAAATGCAAAGTATGTTTGTGCCTTGATACGAGCTTGTGGGAGGTCGAAGCATGTTCTTAAGGCTGATCGGGGTGCTATGGTGACATTCGAATGTCTTGAGATGAAGCTTGGGAAAATAACTCAATTTTGACCATAATCCAAAACAGAGGACACCATTGCGCTATCCTGCTTCCTGAATTTGTTCTAAATTGGTTTGAAGGCTTTAGAGGGTGGACAAGATACCTTTAGAAAGGTAACTCGATAAGGGTCAACCTAAAAATATTCCCAATATCGCAAAAAGTCACTTTCCCTGGGAATAAATTTTCAAATTCAAATGAATTCCAGGGCAAAGCATACGAGGGACAAGGTGTGTCAAAATTTAAAAAATCAGCCCAAACTCGTTTGGTATATAAAAATTGCAAGTGATGCCTTTCTTAAAAGGGAATTTCATGAATCTTCGGAGAGAAATGTTTAAAAAATTTGGAAAAATCATTTAGTGGGCTTGAATGGCACAAGCATAACACATGTTTAATTTTAGAGGTTCTAGACAATTTAGATTTGAAAAATCATAACTTGCTCATCTAAAATGATCCAAGGGTGAATAAGACATCATTTCGAAGATAATTCAACACACATTGAGGGAAAAATATCAAAAAATTCATGAAAAATTATTTAGGATTTTAAAGTAATTTTTCAATTTTCTATAGTTATGCTACTAGTAGAGGGCAAAGCAAAGTAGGGGATATTTCTCATTTTTTATGCCTACAAGTCCAAACTCGAGTCATTGACGTTTGAACGTTCATGACTGATTGGAAGGAGTGGCATGAGTACCATGAGCTCATTTGTATAGCCCTAGAGTAATTTGGGATAATGAAATAGCCCATTGGGGATACCATTCAAGGTTTTCACTCAAAAAAAAAGGCACAAACATTTAGGAAATAATTATTAGGCCATTTTCATTGCAAAATCTGAAGATTTGAGTTTATTTAACCAAGATTCTAGATCTGAAAAACCTAACTTCCTTAAGATATTTTGCTAACTTCAAAGAAAATGCTAAATCCATGCTAATCCTCATTGGTTGAGGTTGACATGCTTGGCTTAGGGAGGTTTTTAAAATCGGTTTTAGACAGCCATCAAACATGCATTTTGACAAGGGTAAGACAACAAACATGCAAGGGAATGACACATAACATGAATAGGGATGCTAACTTTACTAATGGTCTAGATAAAGGAAATGCTATACATTTTGATAAGAAAATGTTATAGAAGCTAAAATGACAATGATTTATGACCAGATGTAAGTTGATGTATAAATAAGCTTGAAATATGTTAGGCTACTATTTCATGCATTAAGGATAACAAGATGCATAGATATGGCATAAAATGCATGAGCAAGAGATATAAAAATAATAAGGATGAAATAGGGCATTTTGGACATCAAAAGGGCATTAAGGCATCCAAATCCTAAACTACCATAACTAATGGCCACAACAATGCATGAAAATCCTTAGAGGGTGATGGAAACATGGAGAACTCACTAAAATGATGAAGGCACTGAAAAATGAAAAATAAAAGTGATAAATTGAAAAGTTATACCAGCAAAACTTCACTTTTTAACCAAATAATTAGAGCAGTAAAGATGGCTTGAATTTCCCTCTTTTCCTTGTTGTTAATAAGCAAGGAAAAGAGAAAAAAATAATGGCATTTTGGTTTTGGTATGGATAAGGGTGATTTTTGGAGTGTGTAATGGTTGGGAATGAGTGTTTTGGGGCTGTTTTTGGGTGGTGAGTGAAAAGCTACGGGATTTGGTTTTCTTGGGGTAAGAATGTGTTTTTGGAAGCTGAAAAAAGCTGGAATCTAACCTTTTTTAGCTGAGATATAAGTGGTCGGTTTATACCAGCATTTTAGAGCCAATTTAGAGGTGTTTTTGGTTATTTCTCAAAGGGGACAAAGTGGTGTCAGCTTGGTGGCTATAGAGTTGCTGTAGGGAGCAGCTTATTGCCAATGTGATGGGCATAGGGTGGCTAGCTTAAATGCTAAAATGATTTTCCAGCAAATAAGGTGACTGATGGTGATCTTATTGAAGAAACTAGGGAGTAGGATGATCATGTGACATTGACCTTTTTTATCAACTTATACTCAAAAAAATGTTTTGATTAATTTAAAAGTCCAAATTTATAATTTGATATGGGTTTTAATCTTTTTTTATGTAAAGAACCAAGTTAAAATAGAGTTTTTGATGAATAATGGATAAGTTAAAAATGCTTGGACCATGGAAAATTAGCCTGGTTGCTAAAAAAAATTAGCCCGAATAAAATAAGGTGTTTACAAAGAGAAGCTTTTCTTATGAAACCAAAGCGTCAGTCATTTATCCCAATTAGGAGAATGAGTTTATAGAGCCCAATCATGAAAACAATTCGATTAAAATGTAAATCTATGTTTGTCCTTATTGACAAATGAACTTTAACTCTAAAAATGCTTAAAAGAGAAGCTTTTCTAATGAAACCAAAGCATCAATGTCATTTATACCAATACGGAGAATGAGTTTATGGTACCCAATCATGAAAAGAAGGGATATTACTATATGAATCCATATTTATCTGAATTTACAAATAAACTTTAACTCTAAAAATGATGGAAAGAGAAGCTTTTCTTATGGAACCAAAGCATCAATGTCATTTATCTCAATACTAAGAATGAGATTATGGTGCTTAACCATGAAAAGAATGGAGATTACTATGTGAATCTATGTTGTTTCTACTTGACAAATGAACTTTAACTCTTAAACATGATAAAAAGAGAAGCTTTTCTTTTGAAATCAAAGCATTAATGTCATTTATCCCAATGAGGAGAATGGGTTTATGGTGCCCAATCAAGAAAAAAATGTGATTACTATATGAATCCGTGTTTATCCCAATTGACAAACAAACTTTAACACTAAAAATGATGGGAAAAAGAGCTTTTTTTAATGAAACTAAATCATCAATGTCATTTATCCCAATAAAGATAATGAGATTTTGGTGCAGAATAATGAAAAGAAAGGAGATTACTATATGAATCCATATTTATCCCAATTGACAAATGAACTTTAACTCTAAAAAATGATGGAAAGAAAAGCATTTCTTATAAAACCAAAGCATCAATGTCATTTATCCTAATGAGGAGAATGAGTTTTCAGTGCCCAATCATGAAAAGAAATGCAATTACTATGCAAATCCATGTTTATCCTAATTGACAAATGAACTTTAACTCTAAAAAAAGATGAAAAGAAAAGCTTTTCTTATAAAACCAAAGCATCAATTTCATTTATCCCAATGCGGAGAACGAGATTAGGGTGCCCAATCATGAAAAAATGGGGATTACTGTATGAATCTATGTTGGTCACACTTGACAAATGAACTTTAACTCTACAAAGTGATGGAAAAAAAAGCTTTTCTTTTGAAAGCAAAGCATCAATGTCATTTATCCCAAATAGGAGAATGAGTTTATGGTGCCCAATCATGAAAAAAAATGTAATTACTATGCGAATCTGTGTTTGTCCCAATTAATAAATGAGCTTTAACACTAAAAATAGTAGAAAAAAGAAGCTTTTCATATGAAACCAAAGCATCAATGTCATTTATCCCAATGAGGAGAATTAGTTTATGGTGCCCAATCATGCCAAGAAGGGAGATTATTATATGTATCCATCTTTTTCCTAATTGACATATGAACTTTGATTTTAAAAAATTGTGGGAGCCATAGCTTTTTAAATGAAACCAAAGCATCAATGCCATTTATCTTAATAAGAATGAATTTATGGTGTCAGCAGGAGGTTACTATATGAATCTGTGTTTATCCCAATTGATAAATAAACTTTAACTCTAAAAATGATGGAAGGAGAAGCTTTTCTCAAGAAACCAAAGCATGAATGTCATTTATCCCAATATGGAGAATAAGTTTATGGCACCCAATCATGAAACGAAAACAAATTGCTATCTGAATCCACGTTTGCCCCACTTGAAAAATGAACTTTAACTCTAAAAAATGATGGAAAGAGAAGCTTAAGCATCAGTGTCATTTATGCCAAAGAAGAGAATAAGTTTATAGTGCCCAATCATGAAAAGAAAATAGATTACTATATGAATTCGTTTTTGCCCTAATTGACAAATTAACTTTAACTCTACAAATGATGAAAAAAAAAGCTTTTCTTATGAAACCAAAGCATCAATGTCTTTTATCCCAATGAGGAGAAAGAGTTTATGGTGCCCAATCACGAAAAAAAATAAGCGTAATATATGAATCTGTGTTTGTCCCAATTAGCAAATGAACTTTAATTTTAAAAATAATGAAAAGAGAACATTTTTTGTGAAACCAAAGCATCAATGTTATTTATCCCAATGCGGAGAATGAGTTTATAGTGCCCAATGAAGAAAAGAAAGGAGATTACTATATGAATTCGTGTTTGTCCAAATTTGCAAATGAACTTTAACTCTAAAAATGATGGAAGAAGATGCTTTTCTTATGAAACCAAAGCACCAATGTCATTTATCCCAATGATGAGAATGACTTTATAGTGCCCAATCATGATAAGAGATGTGATTACTATGTGAATCTATGTTTGCTCCAATTAATAATGAACTTTAACTCTAAAAAATGATGAAAAAAGAAGCTTTCCTTATGAAACCAAAGTATCAATGCCATTTTCGCATTGCAATGAATGAGTTTACGGCACCCAATCATGAAAAGAAAACAGATTATTATGCAAATTTGTTATTTTCCTAATTGACGGATAAACTTTAACTCTAAAAAATAATGAAAAGAAAAGCTTTTCCTAAAAAACCAAAGCATCCATGTCATTTGTCCTAATGAGGATAATGAGTTTATGATGCTCAATCATGAAAAGAAAGGAGATTACTATTTGAATCCTTGTTTGTCCAAATTGACAAATGAACTTTAACACTAAAAATGATGGAAAAAGAACTTTTCTTATGAAACCATAGCATTAATGTCATTTGTCCCCACGAGGAGAACGAGTTTATCATGCCCAATCAGGAAAAAAAAGAGATTACTATTTGAATCCATGTTTTTCCCAACTGGTAAATGAACTTTAACTCTAAAAATGATGGAAGAAGAAGCTTTTCTTTTGAAATCAAAGCATCAATGTCACTTATCGCAATGTTGAGAGTGCATTTACGGTGCCCAATCATGAAAGGAGTAGAGATTACTATATGAAATCGAGTTTGTCCCAATTGACAAATAAACTTTACCTCTAAAAATTGATAGAAAGAAAAGCTTTTCTTATGAAACAAAAAGCATCATTGTCATTTATCCGAACGAGGAGAATAAGTTTATGGTGCCCAATCATAAAAAGAATAGAGATTACATATGAATCCATGTTTGTCCAAATTGACAAATGAAGTTTAACTATAAAACATGATGGAAAGAGAAGCTTTTGTTATGAAACCAAAGCATTAATGTCATTTACCCCAATAAGGAGAGTGAGTTTATGGTGCCCAATGATGGAAAAAATGAGATTACTATACAAATCCATGTTCATCCTAATTGATAAATCAACTTTAACTCTAAAAAAATGATGGAAAAGTAGTTGTACTTATGCAACCCAAGCATCAACGTTATTTATCCTAATGAGAAGAATGAGTTTATAGCACCAAATCAAGAAAAAAAAGGCGATTACTATGTGAATCCATGTTTATCCTAATTGACAACTGAACTTTAACTCTAAAAAATGATGGAAAGAAAAGCTTTTTCCTATGAAACCAAAGCATCAATGTTATTTATCCCAAATAGGAGAATAAGTTTATGGTGCCTAATCATGAAAGGAAAGGTAATTACTATGTGAATCCATGTTGGTCCTAATTGACAAATAAACTTTAACTCTAAAAAATGATGGAAAGCAAACCTTTTCTTATGAAACAAAAGCATCGACGAAATTTATGCTAATGAGGAGAATGAGTTTATGATGTCCAATCATGAAAAGAAAGGAGATTATTATGTCAATCTGTGTCTGCCTCGATCGATAAATGATCCGACACTCTAAAAAATGATGTAAAGAGAAGCTTCTCTTGCAAAACCAAAGCAACAAGTTCTTTTATCCTAATGACGAGAATGAATTTACGGTGCCCAATCATGAGAAGAAAGGGGATTACTATATTAATCCACATTTGTCCCAATTGATAAATAAACTTTAATACTAAAAATGATGGAAAGAAAAGCTTTTCTTGTGAAATCAAAGCATCTATGTCATTTATCTCAATGAGGAGAATGAGTTTATGGTGCCCAATCATGTAAAGAAAGGGGATTACTATAAGAATCCGTGTTTACCCCAATTGATGAAGGAACTTCAATTGTAAAAAATGGTGTAAATAGAAGCTTTTCTTATGAAACCAAAACGTCAATGTCATTTATCCCAATAAAGAGAATGAGGTTATGGTGCCCAATCATGAAAAAAAAAGAGATTACAATGTGAATCCATGTTTGTCCCAATTGACAAATGAAATTTAACTCAAAAAAATAAGGCAAAGAGAAGCTTTTCTTATGAAACCAATGCATCAATGTCATTTATCCAAATGAGGTGAATGAGTTTATGGTGCCCAATCATGAAAGGAAAAGAGATGACTATATGAATCCATGTTTGCCCTATTTGACAAATGGATTTAACTAAAAAATGATGGAATGGGAAGCTTTTCTTATAAAACAAAAGCATCAACATCATTTATGCTAATGAGGAGAATGAGTTTATGGTGCCCAATCACAAAAAGAAAAGAGATTACTATATGAATCTGTGTTTTCCCTAATTGACAAATGATCGTTAACTCTAAAAAATGATGGAAAGAAAAGCTTTTCTTGCAGAACTAAAGGAATAAGATTTTTTATCCCAATGAGAAAAATAAGTTTATGGTGCTCAATCATGATAAAAAAAGAGATTCTTATATGAATTCACGTTTATCTCAATTAAAAAACAAACTTTAAGACTAAAAATAATAGAAAGAGATGCTTTTCTTATGAAATCAAAGATCTATGTCATTTATCTTCATAAGGAGAATGAGTTTATGGTGCCTAATCATGTGAAGAAAGGGGATTACTATGTGAATCCATGTTTGTCCTAATTGACAAATGAAGTTTAATTCTAAAAAATGATGGAGAAAAAAGCTTTTCTTATGAAACAAAAGAATCAATGTCATTTATCCTAATGAGGAGAATGAGTTTATGGTGCCCAATGATGAAAAGAAAGGAGACTACTATATGAATCCATATTTATCCCAATTGACAAATGAACTTTAACTCTACAAAATAATGGAAAGAGAAGCTTTTCTTATGAAACCAAACCATCAACATCATCTTTGCCGATGAGGATAATGAGTTTATGGTGCCTAATCATGAAAATAAAAGAGATTACTATGTGAATCCATGTTTGCCCCAATTGTTAAATGATCATTAACTATAAAAAATGATAGAAAGAAAAGCCTTTCTTATAGAACTAAAGCAATAAGGTCTTTTATCACAACGAGAAGAATGTGTTTATAGTGCCCAATCATGTGAATCCATGTTTGTCCTAAATGACAAATGAACTTTAACACTGAAAATGATGGAAAGATAAGCTTTTCGTATGAAATCAAAGCATCAATGTCATCTGTCCCATAGGGGAGAATGAGTTTATAGTGCCCAATGATGAAAAAAAATAAGACTACTATGTGAATCAATGTCCCATTGACAAATGAACTTTAACTGATGGAAAGAGAAGCTTTTCTTATAAAACGAAAGCATCAATATCATTTATCCTAATGAGGGGAATGAGTTTATAGTGCCTAATCATTAAAGGAAAAGAGATTACAATGTGCATGCATTTTTGTCCTAATTCGCAAATGAACTTTAGCTCTAAAAAATGATGGAAAGAGAAGCTTTTCTTATGAAACCAAAGCATCAACATCATTTACACCAATAAGGAGAATGAGTTTATGGTGCCTAATCATAAAAAGAAAGGAAGTGCGAATCCGTGTTTGCCCTAATTAACAAATGATATTTAACTCTAATAAATTATAGAAAGAGATGCTTTTCTTACAGAACCAAAGCAACAAGGTCTTTAATCCCAATAAGGAGAATAAGTTCATGGTGCCCAATTATGAAAAGAAAAGATATTACTATGTAAATCCATGTTTGTCCCAACTGACAAATGAACTTTAACACCAAAAATGATGGGAAAAAAAGCTTTTCTTATGAAATCAAAGCATCAATGTCATTTATCCCAATGAGAGAATAAGTTTACGGTGCCCAATCATGAAAAAAAAGAGAGTACTATATGAATCCATGTTTGTGCCAATTGACAAATGAACTTTAGCTCTAAAAAATTATGGAAAGAGAAGCTTTTTTTATGGAATGAAAGCATCAATGTCATTTATCCCAATAAGGAGAATAAGTTTATGGGAACCAATCATAAAAGGAATGGAGATTATTATGTGAATCCATGTTTGCCACAATTGACAAGTGAACTTTGACTTTAAAAAAGGATGGAAAGAGAAGCTTTTCTTATGAAACCAAAGCGTTAAGTTATTTATGCCAATGAAGAGAATGAGTTTATGGTGTCTAATAATGAAAGGAAAGAAGATTGCTATCTGAATCCATGTTTGTCCCATTTGACAAATAAACTTTAACTTAAAAAAATGATGGAAAGAGAAGCTTTTCTTATAGAAACAAAGCAGCAAAGTCTTTTATCACAATGAGGATATGAGTCTATGCTGCCCAATCATGAAAAGAAAGGGGATTACTTTGTGAATCCATGTTTGTCTCAATTGATAAATGAACTTCAACTCTAAAAATGATGGAAAGAGAAGCTTTTCTTATGAAACAAAGTATCAATGTCATTTATCCTAATGAGAAGAATGAGTTTATGGTGCCCAATCATGAAAAGAAAAGATATTACTATGTGAATCCATGTCTGGCCCATTGACAAATAAACTTTAACCTTAAAGAATGATGGAAAGATAAGCTTTTCTTATGGAACAAAAGCAACAAGTGATTTATCCCATTAAGGATAATGAGTTCATGGTTACCAATCATTAAAAGAAAGGAGATTACTATACGAATCCATGTTTGTCCTAATTGACAAATAAGCTTTAACTCTAAAAAATAATGGAAAGAAAAGCTTTCCTTATGAAACGAAAGCATCAATGTCATTTATCCTAATGATGGGAATGAGTTTATGGTGCATAAACATGAAAGGAAAGGAGATTACAATGTAAATCCATGTTTATCCTAATTGACAAATGAACTATAACTCTAAAAAAATGGAAATAGAAGCTTTTCTTATGAAACCAAAGTATCAACGTCATTTATGCCAATGAGAAAAATGAGTTTATGGTGCTTAATCATGAAAATAAAGAAGATTACTATGTGAATCCCTATTTTCCATAATTAAAAAATATCTTTAACATTCAAAAATGATGAAAAGAGAAGCTTTTCTTACAAAACCAAAGCAACAAGGTCTTTTATCACAATGAGGAGAATAAGTTTATAGTGCCTATCATGAAAAGAAAAAGGATTCCTACGTGCAACTATGTTTGTCCTAATCGATAAATGAATTTTAACACTAAAAATGAAGGAAAGGGAAGTTTTTTGTATGAAACAAAAGCATCAATATTGTTTGTCCCGTTGAGGAGAATGAGATTATAGTGCCCAATCATGAAAGGAAAGGAGATTACTATATGAATCCATGTTTATCCCAACTAATAAATAAACTTTAGCTCTAAAAAATGATGAAAAGAGAAGCTTTTCTTAAGAAATGAAAGTATCAATGTCATTTATCCTAATAAAAGGAATAAGTTTATGGTGCCTAATCATGAAAGGAAAGGAGATTACTATGTGAATCCATGTTTGTCCCAATTGACAAATAAACTTTAACTCTAAAAAATGACAGAAAGAAAAGCTTTTCTTAAGAAACGAAAGTATCAATGTCATTTATCCTAATAAGGGGAATGAGTTTATGGTGCCCAATCATGAAAGGAAAGGAGATTACCATGTGAATCCATTTTTGTCCTAATTGATGAATAAACTTTAACTTTAAAAAAGGACAGAAAGAAAAGCTTTTCTTATGAAACAAAAACATTAATGTCATTTATCCCATTAAGTAGAATGAAATTATAGTGCCCAATCATTAAAGAAAAGGAGATTACTATGTGAATCCATATTTGTCCCAATTGACAAATGAACTTTAACTTTAAAAAATGATGGAAAGAGAAGCTTTTCGTATAGAGCTAAAGCAACAAGGTCTTTTATCATAATGAGACCTTGAAGAGAATGGAAAGAGAATCCATGATCTTTAACTCTAATAAATGATAGAAAGGGATGCTTTTCTTATGGAACCAAGGCAATAAGGTCTTTTATCACAATGAGGAGAATGAGTTTATAGTGCCTAATCACAGGAAAAAAAGGGATTACTTAGTGAATCCATGTTTATCCCTATTGACAAGTGAACTTTAACTTTAAAAATTGACGGAAAGAAAAGCTTTTCTTATGAAATCTAGGGATGCTTTTCTTATGGAACCAAGGCAATAAGGTTTTTTATCATAATAAGGAGAATTAGTTTATGGTGCCTAATCATGAAAAGAAAGAGGATTATTTTGTGAATCCATGTTTGTCCCTATTGACAAGTAAACTTTACCTTTAAAAATTGACAGAAAGAGAAGCTTTTCTTATGAAATCCAAGCATTAATGTCATTTATCTCAATAAAGAGAATGAGTTTATGGCACCCAATCATGAAAAGAAAGTAAATTACTATATGAATCCATGTTTGTCCCAATTGATAAATGAACTTCAACTCTAAAAACTGAAGGAAAGAGAAGCTTTTCTTATGAAATAAAAACATCAATGTCATTTATCCCATTAAAGAGAATAAGATTATAGTG
>JBBYHO010079216.1:35909-46187 GCA_038382025.1 Adansonia gregorii
CCAATCATGAAAGAAAAAGAGATTACTATGTGAATCCATGGTTGTTGCAATTGATAAATGAACTTTAGCTCTAAAACGTAATGGAAGGAGAAGCTTTTTTTTGTGAAATTGAAGCATCAATGTCATTTATTCCAATGAAAAGAATGGTTTACGGTGCCCAATCATAAAAGAAAAAAAGATTGCTATGTGAATCCATGCATGTCCCAATTGTCAAATGACCTTTAACTTTAAAAAATGATAAAAAGATAAACTTTTCTTTCAGAGCCAAAGCAGTAAGGTCTTTTATCACAATGAGGAGAATGAGATTATGGTGCCTAATCATGAAAAGAAAGGGGATTACTTTATGAATCCATGTTTGTCCTAATTGTTAAATGAATTTAACACTAAAAATGATTGAAAGAAAAGCTTTTCTTATGAAATCAAAGCATTAATGTCATCTGTCTCAATGAGGAGAATGAGTTTATGGCACCCAATCATGAAAAAAAAGTAAATTACTATATGAATCCATGTTTGTCCCAATTGATAAATGAACTTCAACTCTAAAAAATGATGGAAAGAGAAGCTTTTCTTATGAAATAAAAACATCAATGTCATTTATCCCATTAAAGAGAATAAGATTATAGTGCCAATCATGAAAGAAAAAGAGATTACTATGTGAATCCATGGTTGTTGCAATTGATAAATGAACTTTAGCTCTAAAACATAATGGAAGGAGAAGCTTTTTTTTGTGAAATTAAAGCATCAATGTCATTTATTCCAATGAAAAGAATGGTTTATGGTGCCCAATCATGAAAGAAAAAGAGATTGCTATGTGAATCCATGTATGTTCCAATTGACAAATGAACTTTAACTTTAAAAAAATGATGGAAAAATAAACTTTTCTTTCAGAGCCAAAGTAGTAAGGTCTTTTATCACAATGAGGAGAATGAGATTATAGTGCCTAATCATGAAAAGAAAGGAGATTACTTTATGAATCCATGTTTGTCCTAATTGTTAAATGAATTTAACACTAAAAATGACTGAATAAAAAGCTTTTCTTATGAAATCAAAGCATTAATGTCATCTGTCCCAATGAGAAGAATGAGTTTATAGCTACCAATCATGAACAGAAAGGAGATTACTATACGAATCCCTAATTGATAAATGAACTTTAACTTTAAAAATGATAGAAAGAGCGGCTTTTCTTATGGAACCAAAGCACGAGGGTCAATTACCCCAATGAGGAGAATAAGTTTATGGTGCCAAATCACGAAAGGAAAAGAGATAACTATGTGAATCCATGTTCGTCCTAATTGACAAACGAACTTTAAAAAATGAGGAAAATAGGTTTATGGTGCCCAATCATGAAAAAAAGAGAGTACTATATGAATCCATATTTGTACCAATTGACAAATGAACTTTAACTCTAAAAAATTATGGAAAGAGAAGCTTTTTCTATGGAACAAAAGCATCAATGTCATTTATCCCAATAAGGAGAATAAGTTTATGGTGCCTAATCATGAAAGGTAAGGAAATTACTATGTGAATCCATGTTTGTTCGAATTGATAAATGAATTTTAACTCAAAAAAATGATGGAGAAAAAAGCTTTTTTCTTATGAAATCAAAGCATCAATGTCATTTATGCCATTGAGGAGAATGAGTTTACGGTGCCAAATCATGAAAAGAAAAGAGATTACTATGTGAATTCATGTTTGTCCCAACTAACAGCTGAACTTTAACCTTAATAAAGTGATAGAAAGTGAAGTTTTTCTTATGAAAATAAAGCACTAATGTCATTTATCCCAATGAGGAGAATGAGTTTACGGTGCCCAATCATGGAAGGAAAAAAGATTACTTTGTGAATCCATATTTGTCCTAATTGACAAATGAACTTTAACTTTAAAAAAATGATGCACAGAGAAGCTTTTCTTATGAAACCAAAGCATTAACGTCATTTATGCCAATGAGGAGAATGAGTTTATGGCACCCATTATGAAAAGAAAGGGATTACTATGTGAATCCATATTTTCCTTAACTGATAAATGATCTTTACCTCTAAAAAATGATAGAAAGAGAAGCCTTTCTTATAAAATGAAAGCAACAAAGTCTTTTATCCCATTGAAGAGAATGAGTTTATGGTGCCCAATCATGAAAAGAAAGGAGATTACTATATGAATCATTTTTGTCCCAATTGAACATTGAATTTTAATAATAAAAATAATGGAAAAAGAAGCTTTTCTTATGAAATCAAAGTATCAATGTCATTTGTCCCAATGAGGAAAATGAGTTTATGACACCCAATCGTTAAAAGAAATGAGATTATAATATGAGTCCATGTTTTTCCTAATTGACAAATAAACTTTAACTCTAAAAATTAATGGAAAGCAATGTCATTTAGCCCAATAAGGAAAATAAGTTTATGGTGCCCAAGGATGAAAAGAATTGAGATTACTATATGAATTCATGTTTGTCCCAATTGATAAATGAACTTTAACTTTAAAAAATAATGGAAAAAGAAGTTGTTCTTATGAAACTACAGCGTCAATGTCATTTATCCCAAAGAGAAGAATAAGTTTATGGTGCCCAATCATGAAAAAAAAAAGAGATTACTATGTAAATTCATGTTCTAATTGACAAATGAACTTTAACTCTAAAAAATAATGGAAAAATAAGGTGTTCTTACGAAACTAAAGCATCAA
Organism: Adansonia gregorii; assembly: GCA_038382025.1. Lineage (NCBI taxonomy): Eukaryota > Viridiplantae > Streptophyta > Magnoliopsida > Malvales > Malvaceae > Adansonia > Adansonia gregorii. Next base: position 38,589 of record JBBYHO010079216.1, read on the forward strand.
CGTCATTTATCCAAATGAGGAGAATGAGTTTATGGTGCCTAATGATGAAAAGAAAAGAGATTACTATATGAATCCATGTTTGTCCCAATTGACAAATAAACTTTAACTCTAAAAAATGATGGAAAGAAAAGTTTTTCTTATGAAACTAAAGCATCAACATCATTTAACCCAATGAGAAAAATGAGTTTATGGTGCCCAATCACGAAAGAAAAGGAGATTACTATCTGAATCCACGTTTGCCCGAATTGGTAAATGAATTTTAACGCTAAAAAATGATGGAAAGAGAAGCTTTTCTTATGAAACCAAAGCATCAGTCTATTTTATGCCAATAAGGAGAATGAGTTTATGGTGCCCAATCATGAATGGAAAGGAGATTACTACGTGAATTTGTGTTTGTCCTAATTGACAAATGATCTTTAACTCTAAAAATTGGTGGAAAAAGATGCTACTCTTATGAAACCAAAGCAACAAGGCCTTTCATCCCAATAGAATGAGTTTATGGTGCCCAATCATGAAAAAAAGAGGATTACTATGTGAATCCATGTTTGTGCCAATTGACAAATGAACTTTAACATTAAAAATGATGGAAAGAGAAGCTTTTCTTATGAAATCAAAATATCAATATCGTTTATCCCAATGAGAAAAATGAATTTATGGTGCCTAATCATATAAAGAAGGGAGATTGCTATATGAATCCATGTTTTTCCTAATTGACAAATGAACTTTAAGTCTAAAAAATGACAGAAATAGAACATTTTCTTATGAAACCAAAGCATCAATTTCATTGATTGTAAAAAGGAGAATGAGTTTATGGTGCCGAATCATGAAAGGAAAAGAGATTATAATGTGAATCCATATTTGAACCAATTGACAAATGAACTTTAACTCTAAGAAATGATGAAAAGAGAAGCTTTTCTTATAAAACCAAAGCATCAATGTCATTTATCCTAATAAGGAGAATGAGTTTATGGTGCCTAATCATGAAAGGAAAGGAGATTACTATGTGAATCCATGTTTGTCCCAATTAACAAATGAACTTTAACTTTAAAAAATGATGGAAAAAGAAATTATGAAACCAAAGCATCACTATCATTTATCCCAATGAAGAGAACGAGTTTATGGTGTGCAGTCATGAAAAAAAAGAGATTACTATGTGAATCTGTGTTTGCCCCAATTGACATATGAACTTCAACCTAAAAAATGATGGAAAGGGAAACTTTTCTTATGGAACCAAAGTAACAAGGTCATTTATCTAAATAAGATGAATGAGTTTATGGTGCCCAATCATGAAAAGAAAGGGGATTACTATGTGAATCTGTGTTTCTCCTAATTGACAAATGAACTTTAAAAATAAAAATGATGGAAAAAGAAGCTTTTCTTATGAAACCAAAGCATCAATGTCATTTATCTTAATAAGGACAATGAGTTTATGGTGCCCAATTATGAAAGGAAAGGAGATTACTAAGTGAACCCATGTTTGTCCCAATTGGCAAACGAACTTTAACTCTAAAACTGATGGAAAGAAAAGCTATTCTTATGAAAGTAAAGCATCAATGTCATTTAATCGAATAAGGAGAATGAGTTTATGGTGCCCAATCATGAAAAGAAAGGAGATTACTATATGAATCCATGTTTGTCCCAATTTACAAATGAATTTTAACTCTAAAAAAATGATCGAAGGAGAAGTGTTTCTTATGAAACCAAAACATTGACATCATTTAAACCAATGAGGAGAATAGGTTTATGGTGCCTACTCATGAAAGAAAAGGAGATTACCATGTGAATCCATGTTTATCATAATTAACAAATGAACTTTTACTCTTAAAAATGATAAAAAGAAAAGCTTTTCTTATGAAACCAAAAGCATCGATGTCATTTATCTTAATGAGGAGAATGGGTTTATGGTACCCAATCATGATAAAAAAAGATTACTATGTGAATCTGTGTTTGCCTTAATTGAGAAATGAATTTTAACTTAAAAAAGAATAAAAAGAGAAGCTTTTCTTATGGAACCAAAGCAACAAGGTCTTTTATCCCAATGAGGGGAATGAGTTTACAGTGCCCAATTATGAAAAAAAAGAGATTACTATTTGAATCCGTGTTGGTTCGAACTGACAAATGAACTTAAACACTGAAAATGATGGAAAGAGAAGCTTTTCTTATGAAATTGAAGTATCAATGTCATTTAACCCAATAAGGAGAATGAGTTTATGGTGCCCAATCACGAAAAGAAAAGAGATTACAATGTGAATCCATGTTTACCCTAACTAATAAATAAACTTTAACTCTAAAAATTGATCGAAAAAAAGCTTTTCCTATAGTACCAAAGCATCAATACCATTTATCCTAATAAGGAAAAAGAGTTTATGTTGCCCAATCTTAAAAAGAAAAGAGATTACTACGTGAATTCATGTTTCTCCTAATTGACAAATGAACTTTTAACTCTAAAAAATACTAGAAATAGAAGGTTTTCTTATGAAACAAAAGCATTAATGCCATTTATACCAGTATGGGTAATGAGTTTATGGTGCCCAATCATGAAAACAAAAGAGATTATTCTGTGAATCCATCATTTTCCAAATTGACAATTGAACTTTGGTTCTAAAAAACTATGGGATCTAAAGCTTTTTAAATGAAACTAAAGCATCAATTCCATTTATCCCACGAGGAGAATGAGTTTATGGTGCATAATCATGAAAAAATAGGAGGATACTATGTGAATCTGTGCCTATCTTAATTGATAGATGAATTTTAACTCTAAAAATTGTTGGGAAGAAAAGCTTTTCTTATGAAACCAAAGCATTAAAGTCTTTTAACCTTATGAGGAGAATGAGTTTACGGTGCCCAATCATAAAAGGTAATGCAATTACTCTGTGGACCATGTTTGTCCTAATTGACAAATGAACTTTAACTCTGAAAGTGATGGAAAGAGAAGTTTTTCCTATGAAACCAAAGCATCAATATTATTTATCCCAACACAGAGAATGAGTATATGGTGCTTAATCCTGAAAAGAAAAGAGATTACTATGTGAGTTCGTGTTTATCCAACAATTGATAAATAAACTTTAACCTTAAAAATGATGGAAAAAGAAGCTTTTCTTATGAAACCAAAGCATCAATGTCATTCATCCTAATAAGGAGAATGAGCTTGTGGTGCCCAATAACGAAAACAAAGGAGATTGCAATGTGAATCTGTATTTACCCCAATTGATAAATGAACTTTAATGCTAAAAAATGATGGCAAGATAAGCTTTTTTTATGAAACCAAAGCAATAATGTCATTTATTCCAACGAGGAGAACGAGTTTATGGTGCCTAATCATGGAAAAAAAAAGATTAGTGTATGGATCCCTATTTGTCATAATTCACAAATGAACTCTAAATCTAAAAATGATGGAAATAAAAGCTTTGTTTATGAGACCAAAGCATCAATGTCATTTATCCCAAAGATGAAAATGATTTTATGGTGCCCAACCATGAAAAAAAAAGAGATTACTATGTGAATCAATATTTATCCTAATTGACAAATGAACTTTAACACTAAAAATGGTGGTAAGAGAAGCTTTTCTTATAATATGGAAGCATCAATGTTATTTTTCCCAAAGAGGAGAATGAGTTTATGGTTCTCAATCATGAAAAGAAAGGAGATTACAATATGAATCCATGTTTGTCCCAATTGAAAAATGTACTTTAATTATAAAAAATAGTGGAAAGAAAAGCTTTTTAATGAAACCAAAGCATCAATGTCATTTATCCTAATGAAGAGAATGAATATATGGTGCCTAGTCATCCAATGAAAAGAGATTACTATATGAATCCGTGTTTGTCCTAATTAAGAAATAAACTTTAATCCTAAAAAATACTGAAAAGTGAAGCCTTGTCTATGAAACCAAAGCATCAACGTCACTTATCCAAACGAATAGAATAAGTTTATGGTGCCCAATGATGAAACGAATGGAGATTATTATGCAAACCCGTCTTTGTCCTAATGGATGAATGAACTTTAACTCTAAAAATATAATGGAAAAAAGGCTTTTCTTATGAAACCAAAGTATCAATGTCATTTATCCTAATAAGGAAAATGAATTTATGATGCCCAATAACGAAAAGAAAAGAAATTACTATGTGAATCCGTGTTTGCCTCAATTGACAAATGAACTTTAACTTTACAAAATAATGGAAAGAGAAGCTTCACTCATGAAACTAAAGCATCAACGTCTTTTATGCCAATGAGGAGAATGAGTTTATGGTGCCCAATCTTGAAAAAAAAAAGAGATTACTATATGAATCCATGTTTGCCCTAATTGACAAATGATCTTTACTCAAAAAAATAATGGAAAAAAGTTTTTCTTATGGAACCAAAGCAACAAGGTCTTTTATCCTAACAAGGAGAATGAGTTTATGGTGCCCAATCATGAAAAGAAAGGGGATTACTATGTGAATCCATGTTTTTCCTAATTGGCAAATAAACTTTAACATTAAAAATGATGGAAAGAAAAGCTTTTCTTATGAAATCAAAGCATCAATATCGTTTATCCAAATGAGGAGAATGAGTTTATGGTGCCCAATCATGAAAAGAAAGGACATTACTATGTGAATCCATGTTTGTCTTAATTGGCAAATAAACTTTAACACTAAAAAATGATGGAAAGAGAAGCTTTTCTTATGAAAGAAAAACATCAATGTCATTTATCCTAATGAGGGGAATAAGTTTACGGTGCCCAATCATGAAAGGAATGGAGATTACTATATTAATCCATGTTTGCCCTAATTGACAAATTATCTTTAACTCTGAAAAATGATTGAAATAGAAGCTTTTCTCACAGAACCAAAGCAGCAAGGTCTTTTATCACAATGAGAAGAATGAGCTTATGGCACCCAATCATGAAGAGAAAGGGGATTACTATGTGTATCCATATTTATCTCAATTGACAAATGAACTTTAACAAAAAAATTTGACAGAAAGAGAAGCTTTTCTTATGAAATCAAAGCATCAATGTCATTTATCCTAATAAGGAGAATGAGTTTATGGTGCCCAATCATGAAAAAAAAGGAAATTACTATATGGTTCCATGTTTGTACCAATTGACAAATAAATTTTAACTCTAAAAAATGATGGAAAGCAATGTTGTTTATCCCAATGAGAAGAATGAGTTTATGGTGCCTAATCATGCAAAGAAAAAAGATTACGGGGTGAATTCATATTTGTCGCAATTAACAAATGAACTTTAGCTCTAAAAAATGATGGAAAGAGAAGCTATTTTTATGAAACCAAAGCATCACTGTCATTTATCCTAATGAGTAGAATGAGTTTATGGTGCCCAATCACGATAAGAAAGCAGGTTACTATGCGAATCCATGTTTTTTCGAATTGATAAGTAAATTTTAACTCTAAAAAATGATGGAAAAAGAAGCTTTTTTATTCAACCAAACCATCAATGTCATTTATCCCAATAAAGAGAATGAGTTTATGGTACTTGATCATGAAAAGAGGAGATTACTATGTGAATTCGTACTTGCCCTAATTGAAAAATAAACTTTTACATGAGAAATGAAGGAAAGAAAGGCTTTTCTTATGAAATCAAAGCATCAACGTCATTTATCCCAATGAGGATAATGGGTTTATGGTGCCCAATCATGAAAAGAAAGGATATTACAATGTGAATCCATATTTGTCCTTATTGGCAAATAAACTTTAACTTTAAAAATGATGGAAAGAAAAGCTTTTCCTATGATACCAAAGCATCAATGTCATTTATCCCAAGAAGGAGAACGAGTTTATGGTGGCCAATCTTGAAAGCAAAGGAGACTACTACATGAATCTGTGTTTGTCGCAATTGACAAATGAACTTTGACTTTAAAAAATGTTGGAAAGAGAAGCTTTTCTTATAAAATCAAAGCATCAATGTCATTTATCCCAATGAGGAGAATGAGTTTATGGTGCCCAATCATGAAAAGAAAGGAGATTACAATGTGAATCCATGTTTGTCCTAATTGACAAATGAACTTTAACCCTAAGAAATGATGGAAAAAAAAGTTTTTCTTATGATACCTAAGCATCAATGTCATTTATCCCAAGAAGGAGAATGAGTCTATAGTGGTCAATCTTGAAAGCAAAGGAGATTACTACTTGAATTCGTGTTTTTCACAATTGAGAAATAAACTTTAACTCTAAAAAATGTTGCAAAGTGAAACTTTTCTTATGAAACCAAAGCATTAATGCCATTTATCCTAGTATAGGAATGAGTTTATGGTGCCTAATTATGAAAACAGAGGTGATTATTATGTGAATCCATCTTTTTCCTTATTGACAGATGAACTTTGATTCTAGAAAATTACCATAGCTTTTTAAATGGAACCAAAGCATAAATGCCATTTATCCCAATAAGTAGAATAAGTTTATGGTGCCCAATCATGAAAAAATAGGGTGATACTATGTGAATCGATGATTGTCCCAATTGATAGATAAACTTTAACTCTAAAAAAGGTTGGAAAGAGAAACTTTTCATATGAAACCAAAGCATTAATATCTTTTACCCTAATGAGGAGAATGAGTTTATGGTGCCCAATCATCGAAAGAAATGTGATTACTATGTGAATCCATGTTTGTCGAATTCACAAATAAGCTTTAACTCTAAAAATGATGGAAAAAGATGCTTTTCTTATAAAACCAAATCATCAATGTCATTTATCCCTATGTAGAGAATGAGTTTATGGTGCCTAATAGTGAAAAAAAGATATTACTATGTAAATCCGTGTTTATCCCAATTGACAAATAAACTTTGACCCTAAAAATGATGAAAAGAAAAGCTTTTCTTACAAAACCAAAGCATCAATGTCAATCATCCCAATGGGGAGAATGAGTTTGTGGTGCCCACTAATGAAAAGAAAGGATATTATAATGTGAATCCGTGTTTTTCTCAATTGATAAATGAGCCTTAACACTAAAAATTGATGGCAAAAGAAGCTTTTCGTATGAAACCAAAGCAATAATATCCTTTATCGCAATGCGAAGAATGAGTTTATGATACCTAATCGTGAAAAACAGATATTACTATATGAATCTATGTTTATCCCAATTGACAAATAAATTTTAACACTAAAAATGATGAAAAAAGCTTTTATTATGAAACCAAAGCATTAATGTCATTCATCCTAATGGGCAGAATGAGCTTATGGTGCCTAATAATGAAAAGAAAGGATATTACAATGTGAATCCGTGTTTTTCCCAATTGATAAATGAAGTTTAATGCTAAAAAATAATGGTAAGAGAAGCTTTTCTTATGAAACCAAAGCAATAATATCATTTATCCCAACAAGGAGAACATGTTTATGGTGCCTAATCATAGAAAAAAAGGAGATTAATATTGGATCCATGTTTATGCCAATTTATAAATAAACTCTAACTCTAAAAATGATCGAAAGAAAAGCTTTTCTTATGAAACCAAAGCATCAATGTCATTTAGCCTAATGTGGAGAATGAGTTTATGGTTCCCAATCGTGAAAAGAAAGGAGATTACTATGTGAACCCATGTTTGTCCTAATAGATAAATGAACTTTAGCACTAAAGATGATGGTAAGAGAAGCTTTTCTTATAATA